>OFHU01004601.1:0-99728 GCA_900245905.1 Lacerta viridis
TGTTTCGCCGCCCCCAGTGGGAGGACCCTGGGTCTGTTATTTTGTGATGTCTAACAGGGGCGCTCTCTCCAGGATCCATTCCCGAACTTATCCGGGGCTCCACAGTTTAGAGTATTAAACTCCGGTAGGGGTGTATCTAAACAGGATCTCAGATAGGTTTTGACGCCAAGTGGTTGTTCTTTTGAGAATAACAAAGGCTTGTTTGGCCAATAAGGTGTTTTGAAAGTGTTTTGCAAGGTTGATGTAAAATCGTAGGAATCTAATGGGCCCTGGCAGGACACAGAGGTAATCCCCAACCTCCACCCTCAAGAAAGCTTGCCGGGGTTCCTTTGGGGAAGGCCTAGGAATCCTCTTGAGATATAATTTGCAAAATTTTCAAGCCGTTTCCAACACCTCTGGGTTCCACCCCAGAGTTCTACCCCATATAACATTTGGGGAATAGCTTTCCCAAGCAAAAGCTCTTAATTGCCCGGGATCACCAATTGTTCCTTCCCGGGGTATGGAAGAAACTAAGCAGGACACCAATTGTTTCTTCGTGTTAGGAGGTTACAGCCTTTTAAAGTGGGCTAGGCCAACTAGATGTAGGCCTGGAATGCTAACACCAGAATTTAAAACTTTTTAAAAATTTTTGTTTTTTGTCATAGTTTATCTTTTAAGTGAGTTATGGGGAACAGCTAGGCTGCGATCCCCTCCAACATGCTGCGTAAGCCTCTTTTCGGGTGAGTGCCATTAAAGCCATGTTCATCCGGCATAGAACAATATATTCAGACTTTTTACCTTCGAGGGCTTGGAAAGCCGATGACTTGTACGTTGCCATTACTGGACAATGTCGTTTATATAAAAGTTTTAAAAAGGAAATGGGGCTTAGCAGGCATTCCCTGTTTGACCCCTTTCCCCAATGGCAGTGGATCCGTAAAGAGAGTTCCCGATGGCCCAGTTCTGATTTTAAACTGTAGTATCTGTGTGTAACTCTGAGAATTTTTTAAAAAGTCGTCTGTCAATGTCCGTTCATATTAATTTTTTCCATGTCTATCTCTACAGCATTGGAATCAAAGGCCAGAATGTCCAAGTCTATGAAAGGCCACAAAGAGTCTGCTCTTTATACGCTTTTGAATATTTAGCTACCAGGCGTCTGTAGTACCATACAGTGCAAAACCCCCTTTATCGTTTGTGGGCCCTTTCTAAATTCCTGCCTGTTCCTTGTTGAAACAAGAGTTAGTGTGTTCCGCCCAGTCTACCAACTTGTTAATTAAGTACCGGGTAATAAAGGTTTGTATGCGATGTCCAGAAGGCTTACAGGGCGGTAAGGTTTGCTGGATCTGGAATATCTCCCTTCTTGTAGATAGGGGCTACCACACTTAGTTTTCCAGTTTGCTGGAATTTTACATGTGTTGTTTATTGCCGTTAAAAAGTTTGGCCAAAAAGATGGCCCACCATTGGGGCATTTGATTTAAATACCTCAGGGGGGATCATATCCTTCACAGGAGCTGTTGCCATTTTTTAATGTTTTAATTAGCTGTTAGGCACTCTGATTCCGTAACAGATCCCAACTAGCTAGAATCATTCTTCAATGGGAGGGACGGACTCGAATTAGCAGTATTTGAGGGTGTGTAATAGCTGGGAAAAGTGTTGAAACCACACATCAGATGAAAATACTTGTTGTTTACCAATTTTTTCCTTTGGATGAGGACTCCCTGTGCTATTTATGTTCCCAAAAATTTTTTTCTATCGTCTCGCATTTGATCGCCTTATCAAGTGGCCTCCCCATTGTTTCCTTCCTATAAAGGGATTCTTGATTTTAAGGTGTTTTTATAAGTATAAGAGCGCCACCTGTTGGAAATTACCCATAGATGACAGAGTCCTCTCCTGTTTTACCTTGTTTTGTTGTTTCCTGAGCAGGGATCTTTAGCTTCCGGCCAGGTCTTTGTCAAACCAAACCCCCGATTTGTTATGTTGTTTGGGAGGCCTTGGTGTTTTATAAGTAATGGGAAAAGAGACCTGAGATCCACTGATTATAGTGAAAAAGGATCAAAGTTAGGTTAAAAGACACTGGGTCTCTCAGAATCAATAAGTCTGGAGAGTGCAGATTGTTGTTTAATTTTTAAGCTCCAGCTCGCTGTTCCATTTACCACTGCGTAGGGCCGGTGCTTGAGGAGGGACTGCAACAATGTAGATGTTGTAATCCCCCGATTTCGAGGGGAGTTAGTGAGATTGCTATAGGAGATGGTCCGCTCTCAGGTTCTTGTTAAAAGTTGCTGAGGACCCTGTGCCCTCTCCAAAATGTTGGAGAGACCAGATATTGGTCAATCAACACTTGCACCACGACGCAGGGCCGATTGAAAGAAAAGAAAACCTCCTGCCCTACCATGTACAGTACCATGCAGGTTGTACAAATTATGCTAAAGGGCAATCTCCAGTTTAATTGTATTACCTTGCCTTATTTCAGGACCTTTTCATCAGAGGCTCCAAGGGATAAACCCAGATGTGAGGGGCGATCTGGCTGCGACATCTGTCACCCCATTTGATCGGCCAGGGTTTGTTTCGGCTGATCTTGGGCTGGCTAGGCGGGTGTCCCCTTCCTCCCTCACCGGCTCCATTGTGCGTTCCCTTCCCGAAGCTGCGCGCTCGGTGGAAGAGGACGACCATCCCAGATAGAAGGAACAAGTGTACCGTTCTTCGTCAAGGGTATTACGATAGCTGGCGGTTCCCTGCTAGAACCTCCAACACAAGCTCAAAGGGTCCATTTTCAAACCAGAAACAATGGAGTAGAGTTTGGATTTGATATCCCGTTTTTATCACTACCCAAATGGAGTTCTCAAAGCAGCTAACATTGTCCTTTCCCTTCCTCCCCCACAACCCAAACACTCTGGAGGTGAGTGGGGGCTGAGAGATTCAAAGAAGTGTGACTTTAGCCCAAAGGTCACCAGCAGAACTTGCATTGTGGAGGAACGGGAGACGGCGAACCTTGGTTCCCCAGATTACAAGAATACCGCTCTTAACTCACTACACCACACTGGCTCTCCTGCACAGTAACATTGGGGTTGGGGAACTATGGATCATGGGCACCTGAGTATAGCAAATAATGTCCTACTCCTTTACAGCTGTGCCTGTGCTGGCCGCTATATAAAGACATTGAGTTATAACCACTCTTCCTTCCTCCAGAAGTTCCACCAGTGGGTGAAGTTGAATACCTTGGATGGCAACTCAAGGTTGGGCATCATGTTTTTCTGCCAGAGCCACAATACTGGATTAAAAGAAGCAAAAGTTGGATTACCGGTCTTCTAGTGTGTTTAAACTCTGTCCAAGCCACAGCTTCACTATATGTGTTAGCTTTAACTCATTGTTCATTTGATTTGGACGCGTTCAGGAATCCTTTTGACGCTTAAGCTCCAACCCTAATAAAACCAGCGATTGGCCAAACTTGGCCCTCAGCTGGTTTTGGGGACTACCAATCCCATCATTCCCTTGACCACTGGTCACTGTTAGGCCTGAGGAATGATGGGAGTTGTAGTTCAAAAAAAGCTTGGAGGGCCCATGATTGCCATCATTACTATTAAAGCTAACCGTTTAGCAGGGCTCGCCCTTGCTTACCATTTCCCACCAGGTTCATGCCTTAGGTGATTAGTCAATTTACACCAGATGTGGGCGTTATGATTTTGTGGGCTAGTGTACAAGCAGAACACAAGGAAGGTTTCGCTGTTCTCAGAAATGTAGATCTGGTCACTTCCCCCTTGGTCGCGCTGTTTAGTTATGTGGAACATGCAAATTATTCTTCTATAGAGGCCCTAAAACAGTATTTTGTTTACTAATTACAATGAAGTTCTGAAGAAGCTTTAAAGAATTTCATTTTATACATGAGAGTTTGTCAAATGAGCTGGGTTTGTAAGTGTAGCAGTGAGTCAATAATTGACTTAGACTAAGACTGACTAACAATTGAAACTGGGTGAGTGTAAACTGGTAATGTTATCACAATTACACAGAGCACCTAAAAGGAAAGAATGAACCTAAATAACTCTGCTTTCCAATTGCTCCTTCATTTATTCCGATACCTTTCCTCCCCATAATTTGAATCTACATTTGGTTTACAGCCAAAATAATAAGTACTTAGCTATTTAAAGTTTTTGGAAAAAATTTGGGGGGCCTTTAAAAATACCCTTATTTTTTTATTGGGACAACTATTTTTAAACTTCAAATTAAAAATATTTCCTATAAACACCTTCAAATTTGTGCTAACAACAATTCAAGTTGGAGAAAAATAAATAAATTAAAGCAACAACAGTGTCAAGATGCATTATAGCAGATTTTAATAACAAAACAGCTGGTAGAAACATTTTACAGAAATTACATTCAAGAAGGAACGGTCAACCAGCCAAAAAAGAAAAAAAAGAAAAATAAATAAAGAAGGATTTAGAGCTGGGTAATTGGCACTCCTGTCCCCACTGCCTCATTGCAGTTATGTTAGTTAGCTTCGAGAACACTGTCCAAACCATCTCGTCCTCTTTGTCCCCTTTCTTCCTTGTTCCCAACATCAGGTCTTTTCCCGGGAGTCTTTTCTTTCTCATGAGGTGGCCAAGTATTGGAGGCTTCATCTTTCAGGAATCTGTCCTTCCAAGTGAGCATCAGGGCTTGATTTTCCTTCAGAATAGATAGGTTTGATCTTCTTGCAGTCTATGGGACTCACAAGAGTTCTCCTGCCAGCACCATAATTCAAAAAGCATTCAAGTCTTCAGTGATCAGCCATTTCTTTATGGTCCAGCTCTCACTTCCATACATCACTACTGGAAAACCATAAGCTTTAACTATGACGGACCTTTGTCACAAGTGATGTCTTTTGCTTTTTAAGATGCTGGTCTAGGGTTTTGTCATTGCTGTTCTTCCCAAGAAGCAGGAGTCTTTTAATTTTGTGAACTGCTGTCACCATCTGAGTGATCATGGAGGCCCAATAAAGTAAAAATCTCTCACTGCCTCCATTTCTTCCCCTTCTATTTGCCAGGAGATGGATGGACCAGTGGCCATATCTTAGTTCTTTTGATGTTGAGCTTTCAGACCATAAAAACACCTTAAAGAAATGAAATAAAGATTTGCTTTATTTTAAATTTTGTTCTAAACACTTTTCATTCCAATCCTAAGAGGCAGGGACACCATCCATGTTTGTTGGGGGAATGTGTCTCTAAATCATGTTTTCATATGACTTTTCAATGTTCAGGCGAAATAAATTCCTTCTGGAACATGAATGCTTAGGATAATTTAGTTCAAATGGTGTTTCTATTGAAATTTCTTCCCATTGTGACCCTTGGACCTGTCTATAAGAAGGGACAGTCTGCAGACAGGTGGAGCTTAGTTTTCCGCATTCTAAGCCAATATTAAAAAAGGAAGCAAACCTAAGTAACATTGAATCTGGGGTAGAGAAGTGCCCTTGTAAAGGTACTTAGGGGGGTAAACTAAGAAAATAGCTTCCACAGCAAATACCAATTTTAATTCTCAATACTAAAATCAAATTCTCAGATGGGAGACCAATTTGAGGAAAGAAGGAAGGTTGTGGGTGACCTTGGTGGGCACAGCTTGTGAGGGAGAAACCTGGCATTGAGAAAAGTTGAAAGAATGAAAATAGTTGGCAATCTGAGGAAAAAAAGGTCAGACGAATTGGTATTAAAAGAGGGAGGGATAATTAATCTATCCCTTTCCATTGTAGCTTTATCTAAATGCAGGTCAATGTACAAGGTGGAACACCAGCCAGAGCTAAGATGTTGAAAAAGAGAAGAGGGAGATTCCAAGGAAAATAAGAGGATGGAAATTATCACAGAACGGAGAGCTACGGGTATTAACAAAAAGGTGTAACAAAGAGTGTTACCACCTCCCTTGCCAACCATAAGGTAAAAGATTAAAGTGGACCCGCTGGGACCATTAGGCTTAACAGTCGTGGCGACTCTGGGGTTGCGTGCGCATTCATCTCGCTCTTAGGCTAGGAGCCGGTCGTGTAAGCCTGCAACAGCTTCCCGGGTCATGTGGCCAGCATGATAAGCCGACCTTTCGGGCGAAACAGAGCAGCGCATTGCGAAACGCTTAACCTTTTCCCCTGCCAGAGGTCCCTATTTATTCACTTTGCATGACTGTTTTGTGCTAGGGATCGCAGGAGTGGACCGAACAATGGGAGCTCACCCTGCTCGGGGAAATTCGAACGCGCCAACCTTCCTGATCGGCAAAGCCCTAGGCTCTGTGGTTAACCCACATCTCCACCCCGTTACCTACTGTGAAAAATGCAAGGAAAAGCCACTACTCTTTTGTAATTGATGCCTGCCAAAACTCAAAGTTGGTCCAAAGGTTCTAAAATGACTGGATGTGTACCAACCCTGGTCTTGTCTTCTCTAACATGTGAGCTGTAAAATTATTGGAATTCAACCAAAAAACTGATTACAAGTTCAATTTGCAGTTTGTGTACTATGGGCATTCAGTGTGTTGAAGGCATAAATCACCAACACCTTTGTGTGTGCTCAGAAGCTTTGATTCTTTTACCGTTTTCTCAAGGCAGAAACTGTGAACTAACGGGGGACGTTTTAAAATGGTTCATCACTCTTTCTGTACATTTAGTGCCATATTCTTATCAGTCCTCAACACTCGGTTGCGTCTTGATTTTCTGTCTTTTAAATGCGGGATTTTCTTTTCTGGGGTGTCCTGCATCTAGCAATCATGCAATACACATTATTTGAAAGCCTGTTAAGCCTTAATTCTCTAGAGCCTGGTTAAATGGTATGTTAAACTTCATATGGATTTAGGCTGCAATCTTTATGCACACATATTAGGGAGGAAATCGCAACTGGAACTCAGAAGAAGGACTTCCTTCTTGAATCAAACATGCTTAGGCTCCACAAACAGCATGCCACACAGACGTAAATGGAAAAACAGATTAATCTTAAATCCTTGTACTTCAGCTTAATTTTGACTGTGAGATGGGTTGGATACATGTTAACAGTGTCAATCATTTAAAGCTTCACCATGCTTTAATGGTTAGTTTAAATTGTTATTTTTTGTACATCTAACTCACACAAGTGAGGAAGGAGAGGGAATAAATAGTTTGAAATGTTTCAAGTCTGATATATTTTGCATAATATTGTTTGCCTGTCTGTCCATTGGACATTAATTTTAAATTTATCTGGAAATCACATATGAGAAATAAATAAATATGTGTGGGTTACCCAGGGCCAGATTTTAGTTGATGAGACCCTAAAGCTACTGAAGGTAATGGGGCCCCTTTATATTGTCCAGCTGTCCTTTGTCAAACAAGAGATTGTCTTGTGTTGAGTATATGCTATATGGTAATTTATTGGACCTAATAGGTATCTAAAGCCATTTGCATATGCAGAATGTAGGCACACTATATATAGAAACAAGCAAACCAGTGAAATTGTAGGGAGCAGGCAAGCAGACGGGGCCCATGGCTCACATCATAGGGGCCTACACAACACAAAACACTGTTGCTGTAAGTAGGTTTTATTTTATTTGTTTTTTATCTTATATTTTGGAAATATACATCCAGGTTTTATTCCTTTAATTTGGGGGGGGCAAGAAAATGGGGTCCTAAGGTATAGCTTGTTTAGCTTATACGTAAATCCAGCACTGTGTGTACCCTTAATCAGCACATTTAAACTAAATAAGATAATAGGGCTTGCTAGAGAAATTAAATTATATTTCCATCTGTCACTTCCAACCTATCTTGTTGGAAGCATTATGGGAGATCGGGCGCACACTCTCTCCCCAAAGTGTTTTCCCCTATACTGACTCCACAGGCGGTGGATGTCAGTTCTGTCCCCAGAGGGACAGATAGTCTTAACCAATGCCTAAGCAACCACTCACTTATTTTGTATTCAATAAAGTTGTGGCACCATGTGGCCAAAAATAATGCCAAAAACCTTAAACTTATATCTGGTGTGAAGTGTGTTTTATTTGGGGAGTGGTTTGGGGACCTCGAGGGACCCAGGTGGCGCTGTGGGTTAAACCACAGAGTCTAGGGCTTGCCGATCAGAAGGTCGGCGGTTCGAATCCCGTGATGGGGTGAGCTCCCGTTGCTCGGTCCCAGCTCCTGCCACCTAGCAGTTCGAAAGCATGTCAAAGTGCAAGTAGATAAATAGGGACTGCTCTGGCGGGAAGGTAAACGGCGTTTCCATGCGCTGCTCTGGTTCGCCAGAAGCGGCTTTGTCATGCTGGCCACATGACCCGGAAGCTGTCTGCGGACAAACGCCGGCTCCCTTGGCCTATAGAGCGAGATGAGCGCCGTAGTCGACACGACTGGACCTAATGGTCAGGGGTCCCTTTACCTTTACCCTTTACCTTTACCTTTTTTGGGACCTCGACTCACAACAATTTTAACTGCTTACAGTGGCCTCTGAGGTAAGTTATGAATTTTTCCCGTTTCTTATTAAATTTTTGGTCTTCCTGGTTTCTGATTTTGCTGGTCATTTTTGCCATTTCGGCGTAGTCCGTCAAATTAATCTGCCCAGAATTCCATGGGTATTGTTACTATCTAGACAACCATTTCCTGGTGGCTTCCATGTGACTGGAATAACATGTAAGCCAGCCCTCAAGTGGAATTTATGGACACCGGACTGCCAATTTGCTATTATAATGAGGTCACATTCCTTCCCTGGAAAGAAATAGTCTATTGGCAAGACAGTACAATGTCAGGAGGAAAAATGCCAATAAGCCTGCCAAGTGAAGCGCTGTCATCGTTCTCGAGTCTACGAGCAAAGAAGCAAGATGTTAGCCTGCCATCTGGAGCATTTGCAAGATTATATTTGACTTACAGATCAGGGAACAGTAAAAATGATTTAATCCTTCTCATGGCTTCCAACAGGATCACTTGTCCTTTTTCTGTAAGCTGCAGCGATCTTCAAAGTTGGTTGGATAGATAGATAGGTATAATTTGATGGGCAGAGTTTAGGTGTCAAGGTTGTTATTATCTTGCCTCTCACCTTTATATTTTACATTTCCTTCCAACAACTCACAGTGTTGCATCAGCAGACAATAAAGAAATATCTAAGTTTCATGGCTACAAGTCCCATAAATTAACAGTATGCCCTGTGAAAAGTGTTGTTTAAGTATATAAACATTTTTTTCCTGTAAAACCTATTATAGTCAGGCCCTGACTAATATCCAAAGGGAGAGGATTCCACAGCACAAGTCTTGCACTACAACACCCACAAACACTTTAATAAAAGACATTTTTTCCTAGATTAGCTCATTCTCTGACCTTAACTGTGAACTACCTGATGTAGATATATAACAAGCATATTTTCAGAAGCTCTTAATCCTCTCCTGGTTTTTTTCCACCAGAATCGAAGCCAAACGTTTCCTAGCATCCAGATATTACACAAAACTCGCTGATGTTCAGGTCTCATTTTCTGGGATTATTAGCAACCCTGTTCCAAAGTATGTTACCTGGCACTAGATAACGTGTGTTCCTAATGCCAGTAGCAACAAACATGGAAAGGTTGGTACCTATAGATCTGCAACCTCCTAAGAGGTCCCAAGGAAGAAATCCCCTTAGGCTACGCTCTGATGCCTTGAGCCACTTTGCCAGAAACATGCAGAGGAATCAGAAAGGCATTTCGACAAAGCGTGAACAAAAAAGACCCTTCCAAATCCAAACAAATCAAGTTGACAGGTCTTGAAACTCAGTTTTCATAGCCCTGCTATGATCTTCCCTTTTGCCTGACAACTTTGAAGAACGGTGGAAGGGACAGTGTGTTTCTTCTGCAGCCTTGATCCCTTTTTTTGCAAAGGTGGCTACAGACTAGAATTACAATCATAGCCTAAGGAAAATGTTTTCTTTAAAGAAACGGTAACGAATAGTAAGACCACATCCAGGGTATAAATAGTTGTTTTTGTTGTATGCCCCATTAGAGTCTAAGAACACATCAACATTTCTGGATGTGATGTAGCACTAGAGATTTTCTTTTTGGTTGAGCTTTTCCCCTCTCCCAAGTTATGCTATGCCTTACATTATGCATATATGAGATAATTAGAGCGGTGCATTCCAAGGATGGTTCAGCTACACAAAAGTGTAGAAAACACAGTTTAGGAAGATAATTGATTAGGAAGGGAAGCTACTTAGCAATTGAAAACACATCCAGCAAGAACATCATATTAACTCTACCAAAAAAAAAGGGAGGGAAGGGAAGGAATATATATATATTTGAGGAGATCTGCAAGATGAGAGAATAACTCTGAATGCTATTCAGAGATTTAGAGATGGTATAGTAAGAACATAAGAAAAACTCCGAAAAGGGTCCATCTAGTCCAACAATCTGTTCTCACAATGGTCGACCAGGTGCCTATGGGAAGCTGCAAGCGGAAACTGAGTACAATATCACTCTTCCACCTTGTGGTTCCCAACAACTGATATTCATTGACATCCCTATTTTCACTGCCTGTGACAGTGGAGGAGGAACATAGTCCTCATGGCTAGTAGCCACTGATAGCTTTATCTGTAACAACAACAACAGTTTATTCGACCGTCAGTCAGAACACAATCATTATCCATACAAATTTTAAAAACCTGAGACAACTCAGAGGGGTTTACACTAAAACATACACTAAAAGTAGATTATACATAAAGACCCATATCGATACTATCGATTTTAACCTTACGTCGTTTAAGGGCCAAAAAAAGAAATTTGGCCACCTCAAAGGTTGTGGTACCAGTAAAATTGTTCACCAAAAACGAAACCTGACATTCTCTATCTACCAGGCTAAGGTGGCCTAAGAGTGGAGCTATCAGTTTTCTATAACAAACTTGTCCAATCCTCTTTTAAAGGCATCCAGGTTGGTAAAAGGTAAAGGTAAAGGGACCCCTGACGATTAGGTCTAGTCGTGGACGACTCTGGGGTTGCGGCGCTCATCTTGATTTATTGGCTGAGGGAGCCGGCGTACAGCTTCTGGGTCATGTGGCCAGCATGACTAAGCCACTTCTGGCGAACCAGAGCAGCACACGGAAACGCTGTTTACCTTCCCGCCAGAGCGGTACCTATTTATCTACTTGCACTTTGACGCTTTCGAACTGCTAGGTTGGCAGGAGCTGGGACCGAGCAACGGGAGCTCACCCCGTCATGGGGATTCGAACCACCGACCTTCTGATTGGCAAGCCCTAGGCTCTGTGGTTTAACCCACACCACCACCCGGGTCCCCATATAAAAGTTGGTAATCACTGTTAAATTTGGGGAGTCATGAATGCCATAGAAACTGTTGCATTTGTTTGTTTTCGTTGTCCTGCCATGGTCCTGCAGTACAGATGGGGCAAAACTTGTAGCACTAACATACAGTTAGACTACAACTCCCATCTTCCCCAGGCAGCATGACCAAGGGTTAAAGACCATGGGAGTTGTAGGCCAGCAACAATTGGAAGACCACAGATTCCTCACCTGAGCTGTAGTGCTTTGAGGCCTTAGGCTCCTCCTACAGTAAATGGGCAGTAATAACCTGCTGCATACATTCTGCAGGTACCGAATGCTCCTGAAACAGTCTGATGGGGAATCTGTCAGATGTCTTTGAGTACTCTATCCCTGGAGACATACTGCCAGGTTGGGTCCTAGTTCCCACTGAGGTGGAAACTCTGTGTCTGTGTTGCAATGTTTCAGACTGAAGGCGGGAGTTCACCATTGCTATTTTCTAGAAAAAGAGGTGTCAGGGCTCACCATGAACCTCTCCCTTGTTCTCTTAGAATGGCAATGGCACCCACCTGATTGGTTCTGGAGCTGAGTTCCAGTAAGCTCTGGAAGAAAAAGAAAAAAACCCTGGGTTTCACCTGATTCAATATTCCTAGAAAGTCAAGTGGAAAGGCATTTTCACTCAAGCATCTCGTTTTCTCTGTGCTAGGAATTTTATGTATGGCGAAAGCGTTCAGTCAGTCATCTAAACTCCAGACACAATTTTACCACCTCAGTGAGAACTTGGACAAGGACTGCTGTACCTGAAGTCTAAATTTGTTGCTGCACTAACCACCTAAGCTGCAACTTTTCTTCTTCTTTTTTTGGTCCCTTGATGAGGCTGATCAGTGGCCCAGCAGACAGCTACAAGCCAAATCACCATCCTTTCAAAGTCTTCACATCTTCAGATCAGGAAGCTGAAACTCATAGCAATGTGCTGGCATACATAATAAAAAGATCCATGGTGCATTTCAATATTCGGTTCTCTTTTTTTGGATATGCAGCCCTTCTCTATTTTTCTTCTTGCTGTTTGTCTGGGGACATCGCTTACACAGCAAGTAATAAGACTGCAAGTCCCCCCGATCACTTCAGAAGCCATTGCAGCAAAAATGAACTGCTACTATTAAACTCCATCCCTTAAGCCCCTGCTCAATTAATTTAGAAAACATATATGATTCAGTTATATTCAAAAAATTAAGATTAGTTCAGTAAGTGCAAGATTCAGCTAAACCAGAAAAGTATAGATACAAGAAAGGAAAACATGGCAAAAGGAACTGGGAGGTCTTCAAATTGTTTTAAAATGTTGGGTGCCACCTTGAGATGGGCAACCCTGAAATACAGCCTATAAACACAGAAGGTGAGTGCAATGATAAGTATAGTAAATAAAACAGAATTAAGAGCTAATGGTTCAAAGCCATGGTTAGCTGGTGCCCATTGTGACTGGTAGGGCAAAATGCCAGGGGCTGCACTGAGAAGGAGTGGTGGGAGCACCGCCCCCTCTCTCTACTCCTTCCCGGGAAGAGGAGGACAGTGTAGAGTAAGAACAGTGGTTTGCCGAAGGGCATAGTTCAGAGGCTGGCGAGGGAAAAAGCTGGGCTATATTGGGGAAGCAGCAGGAAGGACAAGCATCGGGAGAGAGACAGTTAATAGACTCAGCGTCTCTTGAAAGCATTCCTGATCCTCCCTCTCCCAAAACCAGATGGGCTGTGTGAGTAGCAGAACAGAAATCTCAGAGGCAGAAAGCACTGAACAGATGGCGCAGGGGTGATTAGGAGGGATTGAAGGAATGGGACTCTACTTGGAGCAATGCCATCATTATAGAGACAGTGTTACTTTCTCTCTCTCTGTGAATACTGAATAAATTATATGGTAAGAACACTTTCGGTTATCTGCCTTTTGACTGCTACCGGGGAGGGATTGTAATTCCCTGCAGCCTTGAAAGAGCCTTGACACAGAAGCTAGGATGCTCAACAGTAGGTGCAGCCAGAGCCTACAACAGGCAGGGCCAACGAACTTTAGCTTTGTCCCCAGCCTCTTCCCTCCTGAGTTCCAGAAGGGCAGCACAGAGATTAAGGAGGCGGAAGCTGATGGAGAATGCCTCTCTCTGGACCGGTTGTAAGTGGAAGGAAGTCAGATAGTGGCAGACTGAGATTGGTGAGACGGAAATTCTGGGCATGTGTAGTGCATCCGGCCGGCACTGCTGCTTCCGTGACAAGCCGGTGAGTGAGTGGCGGGTCGTGGGGCTGCCCGACCCGCGGCTAGCGGCAGCGCTGGCCGGTTCCACTACGCATGCCCGGAAATTCCGGGCATGAGCAGTGCATCCGATGCGTCATGACATCACGACACACGTGCCATGACGCCTCGCCCCCCAGGGGGTGCCTTCACGCCACCGCCCCGGGCGGCGAAAAGGCTTCCTATGCCACTGGCTTAAAGCAGGCATAGGCAAACTTTGTCCTCCAGATGTTTTGGAACTACAACTCCCATCATCCCTAGCTAACAGGACCAGTGCTCAGGGATGGTGGGAGTTGTAGTCCCAAAACATTTGTAGGGCCGAGTTTGCCTATGCCTGGCTTAAAGGCAGCAAGCTGGGAGAAAAGAGGCAAAGGTTTTGAGGTTTTGGCTAGAGAGTTGATCCTGTATCAAGGATGCCAAGCAACTAACCCAGCTTCCTTTGTGCCAATAAACCTGCTATTTTCCATCTGCTGGTGGAACATGTTGCCTCAATTTGAAAAAGAAAGAAAGAAAAGAAAACTCCAAGGTACAGTGTATTTGCGGTCCAAACACTGTTTTCAACTGGCACAGTTGACGAATGCTGAATTGAGCCATGTTTACACAATGAATCTGGTGCACATCAGATGTTTTATCTATCAGATGCAGCACACAGCAGGCAGCATGGATGGAACAGCCAGCACAGATGTGGCTGTTATCACCGTGTCCAACTCAAGGATGCCAACAGGATTCTCTGGGCCCAGATCAGGTCATCTGACCCACTCAAAAGAGGGCACAAATGTGAATAAAATCTGCATTTGCTTTGTGCCATGCGCAATTTCACATCCACAGAAATCAATCAATAGCTATTTCTCATTCCATCCAATTTAGACCTTCTTATTACCACTGGGAACATTCCCTCGACGCAAAGATTATAAAAGTAATTTATAATTTGTAAAAATAATTTATTTCAGAACATGAGTAGATGAGAGGGTGGGTCCTTCTATCAGGAAATATCGAGACATTCTTATCATGCCCATGGCAACTCCGACGCTTTCAGCTTCAAGTGCCTGATTTGTCAAGCTTTCTGACTTAACTGCTCCACTATGCACTGAGCTTCTGCCATCTGGGTTTTGTCCAGCTTTCATTCATTGGCACATATTGGAGGAGTCTTGATTCAAAGAATAGTCTCTGGGACAGACAAACAAGATATAATGATTATAAAATTGCACTCTTCCTTCCTTCCTTCCTTCCTTCCTTCCTTCCTTCCTTCCTTCCTTCCTATTTTGCACGAAGCTCCAAAATCAATGTATGGCATGAACTCTGTAGAAAGTGCAGTTGGACATTAGTGTGGGGGCAGCCCATCCATATAATTTTCAACTGTTTAATCCCAGCTGGGTGTGTTAGCTCTCTTGTGACAGGGAGCTCATTCTTCAAGTGTGGATCCTTGGATAGCCAAAATGGTGCCATCTACACACAAGACAGCAGTAGCCGCAGGAGATTTGCAGAAGCACAAAACTCTTAAGGGGGAAAAAAATAAACCCTTAAGGGTGGTGGGGAAACCCCAAACACCCCAATGAGAACTGAACATGTTATTGCTTGGGAATGAAAGGAAATGCAATAGAACATATTGAAAGAAGGCATATCTGCCTGACTGGAACACAGAACAGGAGCACCCAAGACTGCAATATTGCAGGTCCCACTTGCCATTACTTAGTAGTCATGGAGCAGCAATCTAACAGAAGAACACCATTCCTCATGTGTGTGTATGTTGCGCTGGCAAAGAACTATGCGACGGACACGATGGTTTCAATGGGAAGGCGACCACGAGCAGCGCCCGCGGGCTCCCTTTTATTGGCAATTTCACACAGGTTAATGATTAGTTATACAGAAACAGTTTCACAGATCAAATAAGGGAACCCCTCTCCCAAAGGTGGGACATCCACTCCGTATAAAGAAATGCTCCTGCCCTGGGTTCCTTTGGTGTCACCCCCGACTTCTCCATTGCGTACTTGCTTTTCCTCCATGCCTCTCCCTCATGTGCGCCCCTCCCGCCGCTCATCTAATGACCCTCCAGTACTTTCCCAGCCATTCCTTTTTTCTCCTGACCTTGCCAACACGTGCATCCCCATCCTGGCGCTCCTGTCAGCGTGGCTTGCCAGCGCTGTTTCTCTAACCTTTGCAAAATTGACGTGGCTTGCCAGAGCCAATCTGACCACAATCCCCACATGTGTTTCTGTTTGTGCGTGTGTGAATACGCCACACCCTTCTTTTCTGGAAGAAGACAAGAGTTTCTTTAGCCCTTTTATACCCTTTTCAAGTGTTTTTTTTTAGGGGTATTGGGTTGCTGTTTTTATTTTTTATTAGGTATTTTGCGGTTTTATATTTTGAGTTTAATCTGTGAACCACCCTGAGACCCCTGGGTATAAAGGTGGTATATAAATTCAATGGGTTTTATTGCCCAATGGTGAACAGACCGAGACCAGGCTCCCCCCACACTCTTCCCTCTTCCTTGTTCAGTGAGTTCCCTCCCACATTTTACTGAGCCGCTCGTTCTCCCAGGGGGGCGGTGTTACAGGCAGGCCACACGCTCTCCCCATGTACAGCGGGGTGTGTGGCAATGCCAACCATGTCATGGGGAGTCCTGGCCGTGTCATGCCCCCCTGCCAACCAATCCGGTTGACCGGGGGGCATGGCTCGGGCTATTTAAACAGTCCTGCGGCTGAGGGTCCTCCTGTTGTGGGCTTAATTATCCCATAAACCCAAAATACTGGTGTCTGTGTGTTTTATTATCCAAGAAATGGGGAGGGCCCGGGGCTTTGCTAGTCATTCATTCAGGGCTGAGGTAGAATTTTGGGGGGAAGCCCATGATCGGCTCTTCAGACTCTGCTTTTCCACATACGTCACATTGTTGGATGTTGGGTGTGTGACTGATCAGGTGTTCTTTAATTTGGCTTAATTGGCATTTAGTCTGGGCAGGTGAGAGGATTTAAGAAATAGCCGCATGAATATCCGAGGCTTTGGGGGGAGGGGGTCCTGGGGGTGCTCTTTAGTCTTCGCAGGCACACCAGAGTCAACACTGGCCAGTGGGGCCACAGTGTGCTTGTCCGGTTCACGCACCCAAGTAGAGAGGGATAATTCTTTCCCAACCCTGGTGCATGGCCTCAGCATGTCACTGAAAACTTGCTCTAGAGATGGAAGAAGAAGAGGAGGAGGAGGAGTTTGGATTTGATATCTCCCTTTATCACTAAATGAAGGAGTCTCAAAGTGGCTAACATTCTCCTTTCCCTTTCTCCCCCACAACAAACACTCTGTGAGGTGAGTGGGGCTGAGAGACTTCAAAGAAGTGTGACTAGCCCAAGGTCACCCAGCAGCTGCATGTGGAGGAGTGGAGACGCGAACCCGGTTCACCAGATTATGAGACTATTGCTCTTAACCACTACACCACACTGGGAGAGAAAGACAATTCACCTGTCTGAATGAATCTGATTTGCTTAATCTAGTAAATTACGTTGCTTTGCATATCCTCACATTTGTTATATTTAATAAATTTAACAACCCAGTCAGATAGGCAAGGTACAAATAATAAAATTATTATTGCCTGTTTGCATGGTCTCTCAAGTCTTCTATCCTACAGTGTTTTTGCTTTGGGGAAACATCACCCCCCACCACCATCACCACCACAACAACAACCCAGGGAAAAATATATTACACATTTCTCAGTAATTTCTGGCAGTGTTATTCTCTCCACCCCCCCCTTATGTTATGATAAGATCAACTTTGTAGGTAGAAAGTAGAAGGATGCCAAGACCTCCCTGGCGGACATGACAAGCGCTCTCGCTCTGCAGTGAAATACTACATATTTCAACTTGTCATTAACTTGTTTCCCCAGGTTTCCCCACTTCTAATGAAATGCTGAAATCTAAAACAGCATGCATACCTTCTTCAGAATAATGAATCCACTGCTGTGGTCTATCTACACTTGGAAATCTGGCAGTGATACTGGCACTTTCATTGCAATCCTGCCTCCAGCTAACTTTCTCTGCAACAAAGCACATAGACCTCCTATATGAACTTGCCTGGGTGTTCATATCTGCAGGGCAGGTCCTGCTGGCATTATCACTGCAGCATGAAGTTCATGGGTGACCAGCTGCATGAGAGGGCCTTCACAAACATCACAGCTAAAGCTTAAAGGCACACTTCAAATTCTTCCCATGTTGTCTCATGTTGCACTTGGGGAGTTTTGATTATTTTTTTTTAAAGAGCTTTCCTCTTTCTTGCTGTGTAATTAGGATCCTGCAAGCCTATTAAGTATTAGCATTTTCCAAAGCAAAATGGTGCCTGTTTGGGTGGTTATATTTTGGCTATTTCCTAGATTTGCCAGTATTTGTAGGTGGTTTTGCAGTTCTCAAAACTAAAGGGCTTGCACACTAAATTTCTCTGACCCACAATATATATACACTTGCACTGTCTGTATGATAAGGAGCATATTCTTGCAAAAGCATACCTGAAGTATACTTTTAAGAATGTTTTAAATTTCATATTAATTGTGTTTTGCTTTCCTTTCCTTTGGGAGGCACTCAGAGAGCTCATGTTGTGAGAGGTGTTGTCAATGCAGTTAAATTAATTCTTCCTATCTGGGAGTAAACTCCATTGAATTCAATAGGACATACAGTATTTCAGCAGAGAGATGGTTAGGATTGTGGAAGGTCTTAGATTCAATTCCTGGAAACTAAGCTTCAGGAAGTCTCAGTGTTTGAGGAACCACCGTTCATATGGTCAGAAGGAATTAAATAGAAAGGTCAAGAAAGGTATTATTATGAAAATGTAAGTCTGAACTACTTGGGATGAGGGGTCTGATGGACTGAGACAACCAGAGCTGACAAAAGCTGAGGTTCGAGGGCTCATTCACAAATTGAAAATTAGCAAGTCGCTGGCTCCAGATGGCATAAACCTTAGAGTTCTTAAAGAACTCAATTGTGAAATCGCTAATCCTCTAACAGAAACATGCAATTTGTCACTAAAATTAGTCTCCTTAATGGAAAGTGGGAAGGTAGCCAAAACAATGCCAATTTTTTAAAAATGGGATTGGGTGGGAGGGGGAGCAAAGAAATAAAAGCCCCACACCTGTAGTGGATAAATTGGTGGAAAGCATTATTTAACAAATTAGAATGATGAAACATAATTGAAGCCTTGCTGATGAAGAATTGGCATGGCTCTTGCAAAGGGAAGTCTTGCCTTGGCCATTTGGAGTAATTTGGGAAGTTTCAACAAGAGGTGATCTGAGAAACCATGTAGATTTGACCATCCCAAAAGCTCTCGTTAATCCTTCACTGAAGGCTAAATATGGCTGTCAAGGGACAAGAAGATGGAAACATTTCACAGATCGGTAAGCAGTTAAACCTGGAGTCCGGGAAAATTGGAAACTATATTGGATAACCACTTAATCAAAATATGAGGTTATTTGTTTATTGGTACTTGTCTGAAAAATAGTAGCAAGCCCTACTTCAAGACATCAGGCAGGGATAAAACAAAAGTCAACAAATAGGAGATAATGTTCTTTCAGGAAACGGCTAACTTATTGATAATTATACTAAATCTAGTGGATGTTACAGGCTTCCAAGATATTAAACACACAACTTCTTTTAAAAGTCTTCAGTTAGATGTTACAGGTTTCTAGACTAGATGGTAAATGCTCAGCTTATTTTCCAGTTATTTTACTTCAACCTTAACTTGGTTGCTGCGTAGGTGTTACAGCTTAATACTTTGGTTCTTAAACATGGTGGTACTTTCTGTCAGTTTCCCAACCTTCTCACACTCACACTGCTGAGGTAGTTCTAGCAATATAACGGACCCAGCGGATCGTCACACCCGTCTTAGCTGGTTTAGGATTCTTTTCTAACTAGAAGATCTCTCCCTTCCTGACTGAAAAGAGACCCATGTAGAGTGTATCTTCACAGTTTCTACTTCCCCTGGCTCAAACTCAGCCCTCCAGTTAACTCCTGTCTGAATTCTCCCCCAGGACACTCAACGCAGTCTTCCAATCTGTGCTCAGAGACTCCTTTCCCTAGCTGTAGGTATTTTCCTCAGACTGCATGTTACACACGCAGAACCAACACACCCTCTGCTGTCTCTTGAACCATCTCAGTACTGTCTTAACATTCTCAGAAAACGGATCTTTTTATTTTCCCTCCCCAAGTACTGTCCCACCCCGCTCTGGCTAGCTGTCTTGGTAGTCTCCAAGCAACCCTGGTGAAATTCTTAGGCACTGCATCACCAGACTCCGATCTAGCTCAGCTGCGCATCACATATGAACCGAATCACAACGGGAGGGCAACAGGCTGAGAATGCTGGTATTAAGTCATTAGTTTGAAAAGTAGAACCAGTCTTATCTCAAGCGTCTCTCCAATTTTTCAAGCTTATTTGCGCTTCTCTTTTACATGTTTAGAATCATCCGGCGATCCTCAAGTTGGCTGTTCATCCCATTGGCAAGATTTCCCCTTCAATGTGCTTCGAAGCTGAAGCATATGAAGGAAGTGTGAGCATTTGAAATTAATGCAGCTATGCTACACAGGCAGGGGAGAGAGGAAAAATCCTAGCATTTAAAAATAGCTGCCCATCTTGGAGTACAAGGCTTCCAGCTGGCAGGAGCTCCTATCATTTGGCTCGTTCTGTTCTATGCATGGTCAATGGTGAATAGTGGCGATAGTTATTTCTGTCTGTGATTTAATCATGGATGAAACCCTCAACTTGGCTGCATGTGCGACTAAGACTAGGCTAGATGATTCAGTTGGCCCTCTGTTCCCTTTTCTCCAGATGGGTATTCAGTACTCCACAAGGATGTGCTGCAATGATATTTGCATCTGCTTTCCAAAATACAGTTTGTGCTTTTTGAAAGGATGGTTTTCGCATTGGTGAAGAGCCTCCCCACAAGAGGGTTGAAGGAGAAAGTGGATTAAATGGCGACACCGTATCCAATTTGCCACAGCTGTGAAAAAATGTAAAATCTACAGCCTGCTGTTGACCTAAATTTCTCTAGATGCATCGAAGATGGCAACTACACCCCCTGCCCTTCAGCAGTTTGTGAAGTATATATTTACCGAGTAAAGAATTATCCTGACTTGAAAAGACAGTGAATCACCGTAGACTCAAGAACTCTTCGGCAAAACTGCAGGATACCCACACAGATTGAATAGAGCTGACCAACTTTTCAATCAGTGCTTTTATGATCAAAGTGTACAACAAGATAGTAATCTACCAAGCACTCCTCCTGCTCCAGCCCCTTGAAATGGAAAGAGATTCTTTCAACCGGTAAATTGTCTCCTATTAATCTCTCTCTCTCTCTCTCTGTAAAAAAAAAGACAATTATAACTGACTATGCATATAGTTGCACAGAAGAAGCTGTTGCACAGATGAAGCATACCTCACCTCTTTTCTCTTCTTTTTTCCATGTTAATTTTATACGGCGCTAAATCTCCACTTTGAAACCCAGTGGTGCAGGTGCTCAACATCTGGCTGCCATCTAAATGGGCAGATCCAGCCCACATTTGTGATGGAGCAGAATCCAGCATGCTTACCACTGTATTGCAGAAAGGGAGCTAAAACTGAGAGGCGCCACACAGCGAGTTCACAGCCCAGGTAAGACATAAGCATCTGCCTACAATTTTCTACTCCATCTTGCACCACCACTGCAAAGTCTGGTAGAGTAGCTGGAGTGTCAGTTTAAGACTGGGGGTGCCCAGTTCAAACTCCCACTCAGCTGCAAGGCTCACTGGGTGACTGTGACCTATACGGCCTAGGACCCGCGTACCTACGCTGCGTGCCAGAAACATATATAGCCTCTGGGCTGTCCATCAAAACTTGCAACATTAAATTCTCCCCAACAACCTGCAGAACCCAATCACAGTCCTTGGCCATCTAAACGATCCCGCCCAGCAACAGAGGGGTGTCTAGTTGCCCCCCACCACAACATGTGCTCTCCATGAAGGAGAACTCGCTTTAGCAATACTTCACAATGGCACAATGTGGCGTTTGCCCTTCCTAGGGAATATGTATGAGCAGGAGTAAGTAAGGGGTTAAGTGGCTGACCCTAGGCTGACCAATACACAGAGGGGGGAGGAGCTAGGGGCAGCTGAACAGAGTCAGTTAGAGTTAGAGAGTGGGTTAAGGGGAGTTGGTTGAAGCAGTGGGTTGGTGGGTGGTTGTTGATTGTGTGGGTTGGTGGTGAGGGAGAGTGGTGAGCGTAGGATGAGGACAGGGTTGTAACCAATATCTTAAGTTGTTAAAATTTTAAATAAACACTTATTATTTTGTTTTAAATCGCACCCTGACTGTGACAGTGATTACCAGGGAGGGGATCCTGGTTGGTGGCAGCGAAGCGCCGTGGTGGCACAGGGATCAATAGTCCGCCAAACGACCGGGGACCCTGTGTGATCGCCATACACGCCAAGATCAGTTTATGATCCGTCTTGCCCGAAACATGCCTCCTTAAAGTGATGTGCCTACCACATCCAATACTCTCTTCAAATGTGCCTAGTGAACATACAGGTTGATGGGTATCCAAATCAACACTCTGGCATGCAGGAGGATACAAGCCAAGGGAAATACAGACTGCGACAGAGGCAGAAATTCTGTCCTTTGCAATACTCTCTAGAAAAAAGAGGCACAATTTCAATTGTACGGAAAGTGCCGTGGGCAAATTTAATCATCCTAACTTTTTTGTTTGTTTGTTTGTTTTTAACCCCCCCCCAAAAAAAAAATTCTAATCAGTCAAAGCATTCCAATCTTCTGGAAGAGAACATTTCCATTCCGTATTTATTAGAAGAAATAAATAAATAATTCGCCCGCCTTGTTTTAAATAACACCCAACATTGCCTTGCCTTATAAAACCCCAAAGGGGGCATGAACTAGAAAAAAAAGCCTATTAACTGAAATACAAGCAAAAGAAGTCTGTGGCTGCCTGAGTGTGACAGGATAAAGTCACAGCACAAAGGCAGGAGGGAAGTGAGAGACAGATAAAGATGTTTATACTTTGCCAGCCTGCAACTGTGTGCTCAGTGTAGCAGGTGGGAGTCAGAAAAAGAGAGAGAAACAGAAATCCAATTTCTGCTCAAGGTGGCGATAGATTTTGAGTTGCAAGTCTGGTTTGGCGCACATGTGCACAGCTTGTAGGTCATTAATCTTTGAAGTGACATTCAATTCCTAGGTATCAATGGTATAAAACAGAGTCCAATGAAAAACATTTACAGTGCAGGCCTATGCGTGTCTACTCTGAGGTAAGCCACACTGAGTTCAGTGGGACTTACTCCTAAGAAAGGGCGTATCGGATGGAAGTGAGAGCTGGACCATAAAGAAGACAGATCGCCGAAAGATGGATGCTTTTGAATTATGGTGCTGGAGGAGACTCTGGAGAGTCCCCATGGACTGCAAGAAGATCAAACCTATCCATTCTGAAGGAAATCAGCCCTGAGTGGAAGGACAGATCCTGAAGCTGAGGCTCCAGTACTTTGGCCACCTCATGAGAAGAGAAGACTCCCTGGAAAAGACCCTGATGTTGGGAAAGATGGAGGGCACAAGGAGAAGGGGACGACAGAGGATGAGATGGTTGGACAGTGTTCTCGAAGCGACTAGCATGAGTTTGGCCAAACTGTGGGAGGCAGTGGAAGACAGGAGTGCCTGGCGTGCTCTGGTCCATGGGGTCACGAAGAGTCAGACATGACTAAACAACTAAACAACAACAACAATAGCCACAAAAACATTTAAGTGACCAAACTGCAATAATGACATACTCTCCAACATTTCTCCAGGGAAAACAGGGATTATTACTTCTCCTTCTCCTCTCCTTCTCCTTCTCTGCCCATATGATTGGGTTGCCCCAGCCACTCTACGCAGCTATACACACACACACACACACACACTTAAACTTTTTTTAAAAAAACTCCCCTATACAGTGCTGCCTCCAGATGTCTTCTAAAGATTTTTTAGTTACTTATCTCCTAGGCTCGGGGGTTACATAACTCTATACTCTCCAACATTTCTCCGATGAAAATAGGGACGTCCTAAGGAAAAGCGAGGCATTCCAGGATCAAACCACAAACCAGGAGGGCTTTTGTAAATCTGGGACTGTCCCTGTAAAATAGGACACTTGGAGGGTCTGTAATAATGTAAACAATGGCCTCTCCCTTAGCCATATTTGTGTATGTGTGACAGTGTTGAGAGGGCATGTGCTGTGCTCAAGGTATTTTGAAAATTCACTGCAGCCAATCATCTCGCCGAATGGGCAATCCGATTTTCCTGTTTTAAGCTGTCAGCTGGGCGATCGGTTGCAGTGAAAGCTTTCACAACACCTTTGGCTGCATGTTACGTTGGCACACGCACAGAACATGCAACAGATCGGTGGACAGAGAGGTGGGGTTTTCATTGTCTTCCATGCCATATCTCTTTGCCATAGCCAGGGCTGTGCCTTGCAGTGCAAGATAGGCTGCAGAGAAAGAATGGTGCTGGTCTTATTGTTGCTGCTGCTATGGAATAAGTTGGCATGTTTTGGTGTGCTGGTGCTGTGACCCCCTCCATTCCAAACTCCAGGTTGTTGTTGTTGTTGTTGTTGTTCAGTCGTTCAGTCGTGTCCAACTCTTCGTGACCCCATGGACCAGAGCATGCCAGGCACACCTATCTTTCACTGCCTCCCGCAGTTTGGCCAAACTCATGCTAGTCGCTTCGAGAACACTGTCCAACCATCTCATCCTCTGTCGTCCCCTTCTCCTTGTGCCCTCCATCTTTCCCAACATCAGGGTCTTTTCTAGGGAGTCTTCTCTTCTCATGAGGTGGCCAAAGTACTGGAGCCTCAACTTCAGGACCTGTCCTTCCAGTGAGCAAATATATATACGTAAATAAGCCGTATATCATAAATACACTACAACCTCCATTGGGCCTCATTCCCAAAGGAAACACTAATCCTGGGTAGGCATGCCTACTGCTTCTGAAATCTCATGCACTCGCTTGGTGGAAATTAGGGTAGCATGTAAGAATGCATTTCCCCTGCCATGGGCAGATCTTTGTCTGGTTAGGTTCAGGGGGTGAATCTGGAGCCCCAGAGATATTATTGGACACCCAACTCCCAGCCATCATGGTTGATAGGCAGGATCAATGAGAGCTGTGGTCCTGCAACATCTGGGTGGTTACGGGTTTCCCAGCCATGGGTTTAGTCTGCTTGACCACAGGGGTAAGGTACCACTTTGGATGGTCTGCTACCTCAAGGCTGGTGAATCAAGGAGGATTCCTGACAGCTCAGAGTGTGGTGGTTCTGACTGATATGGCTAGTAGTTCTGCTTGTGTTCTGATGTGTCTGTGAAATACAGTGGTACCTCGGGTTACAGATGCTTCAGGTTACAGACTCTGCTAACCCAGAAATAGTACCTCGGGTTAAGAACTTTGCTTCAGGATGAGAACAGAAATCGTGCGGCGGCAGCAGGAGGCCCCATTAGCTAAAGTGGTACCTCAGGTTAAGAACAGTTTCAGGTTAAGAACGGACCTCCAGAACGAATTAAGTTCTTAACCCGAGGTACCACTGTATGGGAATAACATGAGAATATGATTGCTCCTAAGTTTCCTCTTCCCTCTTGTAGAGCTCATCTCATTGACGGAGTGCAGACAACGCAATGAGAAACATAATGGCTCGAGACAATTGCTCATAGCAAGTCTGACCAATTCTTCTGTTCTCTCTTCTATTCTGTGGCAAAAGTGGAGTGACATGTTTCTATTGCTAATGCACCTGCTCTCTGCGGTACAGTGAAGTTATGTTTTGAAGGAGCTCTCACATCTTAGCCCTTGGAATCAGGTAGAGGAAGTCACATTATCCCACTGTGACTTGTTTGCAAAGCATTTGCAGCTAAACTCAGATGCATTCTGTCTTGAATTCTGGTTTGCCAGCAGCAGCCCCGGAGGAGTTGCATTTTGTCATGATCCATTGGTTGCCTTTCAGCTTATTGGCATTGAAAAGGTGGTGGGAAATCCTTGGAGAAGAAATCCTTGGAGAAGAATGGTTGATGACTTGTGCTGTTGATCCTTGCCCATTGCGGCTGGCAAAACTAGTAGGATCAGGTTTTTTACACAAGGAAGGGAGAGGTAATGAAGACTTCCATTAGAGAGGAGGTTTGTGCCTTTGGTGCACGCACAAAAAGGCGATGATGTGGCCTAGTGTGAAAAATATCATCCCTGGATCACTTTGATTTGAACAACCTCACTGTGTCAGACCTCCCTTTTGTGGGCAACGTGTGTTTGGATTTCTGCCTGGAACAGAAGCTGCCCTAGTGGATTATCTGTGCCATAAAATGGCCAGGGGAAGTGCTACTCCTCTTGGTAGCCTTTGATACCATTGACCACTGGATCATTCTGGGTCATCTTGAGGTAATTGGCACTGGGTTCACTGTAGTGAAGTGGCTCCATTCAGAGGTGTAGCAAGCCCAAGTGGTACCCAGTGTGGATTTTTTGTGGCATGCAAATGAGGTGCCACAAAGCATTGTGGGGGAATGCAAAACGCTCACTGTGACTTGAAGGGGTGTGGGCGGATGGTACCCCAGGTCCAGGTGGACTGAGTAAAGCAAGCACAGCTAATGCTTTTGCAGTGCTGTGGTGAGTCCTAAGCCCAAAGCCACTGGATTTGCTCTGGCTTGTGCTTGAGGCTCTAGGTGGAGGTGCCAAATGTCACCCCTTGAAGATGGCACCTTTGTGCCCCTGAGAGGGCAGTGCCCTGGTGAAATGTGCCAGGCTGCTGGGTGGAGCCCTGGCTGGGCAGAGCTGTGCTTCTGTGGCTCTTCCCAGCAGGAAGGAAAAAGCAAAGTGTGTGCTGTGTAAGCCAGCTGCTGCACTGAGCAACCTATGAGTTGTGGGGTGGGCATGCTGAGAGTCACCCCCCTCCCCTGGAACCTGGGGTGGCCCCCACCCCCCCAGCGAAGTCCCTGGCTCCATTCGTTCCTGAGAGAAAGCAGCTAGAAGGCAGTGCTGCGGCACTGTTGCTCTTCCTCGTGGCTATTGGTCCATGGGATTTTTGTTCCCCATGCTATTTAATATCCACATGGATCTTCTAGGGAAGGTCATCCAGGGAGCTGGGTTGCAGATT
The DNA here is from genome assembly GCA_900245905.1 of Lacerta viridis. Lineage (NCBI taxonomy): Eukaryota > Metazoa > Chordata > Lepidosauria > Squamata > Lacertidae > Lacerta > Lacerta viridis. Next base: position 26,524 of record OFHU01004601.1, read on the forward strand.
CATCAGTGTGCTGAAAAAACTATCTCTTGTGCTCATCTATCCCAGGGATGCAGTTGACGGACCAGTTTAATTGGACTGGATGAGGTAGAAGAAGCTGAACTTGATTTCTGTGTCAGGCCCAATTATATTACTTTTGTCTGAAATGGGCTGTTTCATCCTCTCAAGTAAAAGGGCTCTTCTTCTGTCTCCCCCATGCTACTTGCCCAGTAAATACGTATTCCATTTTTAATATCCATTTCCAGACAAAGGCATTTGGTAAAGGTATAGTAGTTTTTGTTTGTTTGTTTGTTTGTTTTTTAAGGCCTCTGGCTGATTACATTTTTTTCACTGGCTTAGTTTGGTACTCTATTTTTATGGCTGTTTTGGGTGGTTGATTATGATTATTTTCAGTTTTATGTTAATATTTTGACTTTGTGATTGGGTTTAACTAGGAGATGGTTATCTGTTTTAAATGGTTACGTTAATTGTTGTGTTTCTTAGCCAACTTGAATTTCTTCAGCAAATTAAGCGGGGTAGACAGTCTTTAAAATGTATAGTTGGGTATATGGATGAAGACCACAGCCTATGTCTGGGAATGGATATACATATATATATATAATGGAATACATATTTACTGGACAAGTAGTGTGGGGGAGACAGAAGACCAGCCCTATCATCTGAGAGGATGAAACAGCCCATTTCAGGCAGCACATGTTGAGGGCTCAATTAAGAGCAGCAAATTGTCATAAGTTTATTTATATCATGACAGTATCATAAATTTTAGCATTGCTTTTGGCTGCCTCTGGGAAAGGAAGAAGGGAAAAGGGGATCAACAAGATTCCACAATAGGCCAGTATAGCTTGCATCAGTGAATTAAGAATGATCCCTGCTGCAGTAAGAAAGGATAATATCAATTTCTATTAAGCTTGAGTAAGAGACAGTCAACTAGAGAAAAAGGAACTGCGCATGTCAATAAGGACATGCATTTAATTAAGAAACAATACACAGGAGAGTTGATGAAGAGGAACTGACAGGAGCTTACAACTTGCAAAGAACTATTTAGGTGGAAACAAGGAGGCATGGTTGTTAGCTATGTGAGCATCAAGAAATCCCAAAGGACACAAAATCTATTAAAGAAAATCAATTAAATGGTTGGAAGGCCACAAACTGGTGGATTAATTAATCACCTTGAGTAAATAGACCAGATCTCCAAAGTCTCTCATACAGGAATATCCTCAGGAGATTAACAAGAGAGTAACAAAAGCCATTGTAGCAGGGGGGCGTCAAAGGTAGCAACGAGTGTGCCTGTTGACACCTGTGACACTGCTTCTAGCCAACTTCTCATTTGCGCATACCTGCCTTTGTCACCATATCAACTAACGCTGTCCCTAAGCTGTGCACGGAATCAGGGACTTAACTATGTAAGCCTGCAAATCCAGTGAGCTTTAGCATTGGTCAGTCTAGGAAGGCCCCGTGATGGTAGGCAGGATGTTTCAGGGCAAGATTTATTTGTTTTCAAAAAACAATATGCTCCAGCAACATTTCATGTTGTGAGGTAAAGCTCTGGTGAAATGAACGATTCAAATGACAATATGCCTGCTTACACCATGAATTTAAAAAGGGGTTACAATAGGGCCTGGAGATACATTGGCAAATCCATGGGATTTGAGGGAAAGAGAGAGAACATTTGGCTTAGTTGCATTGAAAAGCATGCAACATCACATGGGCTGTGCTGACAATGGAACTTCATTGACTGCCATTAAATCTTAGATCTCCTAGATTCCAGGTTCCCCCTAAAGTTCTGGAGGTAGATTTGAGGTTCTAAAAGGTGCTGTCTTTAGTGTGTGCTCTTCACATACTTTATGTCTAGGTGACTGTGTTTCCGTAAAATATTACAGCCTTGCTTTCCTAATAAAAAGTGGCCAAGATCACTTGTTGTGCTGGCCGTGGGGGTGCCCAGCCCAGAGGACACCCGGTGGGAAGACCAGAAACTCACCCGGGGATGAGCAGGGCCATGGTCAGCAGTCCCGAACAACAGCAGCAGGTCCAGCGTGGCAACCAAGTCCAGTGGTCAGGCAGTAGCAGGGTCAGGTAACAGTCTGTAGGTCTAGTCAGAGGTCAGGAACACACCGGGGGTTCGTTCATGAAGCAGGGTCAAAGTCCAATCCAAGGTCCAGGAGTCCAACATGGGGTCAGTCCGGTAAGGAGCAAGGCAGGAAGCAGGGCAAGGTACAGGTCGGGATCGGACACAGGCAGGCACACATTAGCATCTGTGTTGCTCATGCAACTTGGGGCTGGGGCTGGCTGGCCTTTATCTGCCCCAAGGCATAGGGCGGCCCCAATCCTCCGGTGACTCGCCTCTCCTTCTGGCCTGGAGGTGAGCACTCCTCCTGCAGGAACTTAGTTCCCTTCGCCTCTCTGCCCTGAGCCTCCGCAGCTCAGGAGAGGCTGGTGGGTTACCGGACCCAGGGGCAGCCTCAGCTTCCTCTGACGGGGCTGAGAGTGGAGCACCTGCAGGCAATGGGTCCTCCATCCCATCAGGAGCCAGAGCAGACTCCGCTGATGCCTGCACCTGAGGATCCAGCACAGGTGAGAACCCTTCAAGCTCATGCCCTAGCCCCGGCTCAGTTGGTTTTGGAGGCGGGGAATCCTGTGCAGGCTGGTTCAGCATCTGAGTCCAAATCCCAGGCTATCACACTTGCCAAATGTTTAAAACAAGCAATGGTGACACAGCAACTGAAGTACAGCAATACATTTACCGGAGGGGGGCGGGGATGAGGAAAAGGATGAAATAATAAAACACATCAACTAATAAACCATGGAGATTAAAATAAGCAGCTTGGCAAGCTGGAAAAGAAAGGTCTTTGCACAATGGCAGAAGGCCGCCGTGGAGTGCGGGTGGTAAGGGAGACCAGTATAATCTTGCAGATAAAATATCAACGTTATCTCCCATCTCGCATGGCAAACAAGCACCACATAGTAGTTGGCAAAAGTTCGAAGAACCAGAAATGTGTCTGTTTCTTTTTAGATCTTTAATGATATTCAGAGGGGGGGGGAGCATAGCTAATCTACTGTTTACTCTGTTAATACAACTGAAGTCTCCATCCATTCGTCCTATAACAATAGGAATAATTATATATATATATATATATATATATATATATATATATATATATATATATATATATATATATTCTATCGTTATACTTGCTAGGATAATTGGATTCCCTTCAGCTTTACCACTTCAAGAAGGATACATGTCAAACTCCAGCTATCAGTATCAGATACCATCCAATTAATATTATTATCGCATATCCCCATTAAAGCTCCTTTAGTCTTGGTATTGGCTGAAGCATGATGAATTGTATGCCTGAACAGGGAGTTCAATAGATTTCTGACTTTATGCTTAATCTGCATCTTCTGGATAAATATTACGCATGCTAGTTCTGTATGAAGAAAGGTTACAACATTCAGGAAATAGGAGAGACATGACAGAGGTGTGTACAATTATGCACAGCGCGGAGAGTGCTCCTCTCTCACAATGATAGGATCCAGGGTCATTAGATGAAGCTGAAATGTGTGGGATGTGGAGCAGAAAAAGAAGGAATTTCTCCCCACAATGTGTAATTAAGCTAGATGTGGTAAAGCCACCAGTTCAGATGGATTTAAAAGGGATTAGACAAATTCATTGAGGACAAGGCTGTCAGTGGCTATTTGTCATGATGGCTGTTTATTTCCACCAGTATCTGAACATACAGTATCCTTCCATTGTGCCTCTGAAAACCCATTGCTGGGGAACAGAAATAGGAGAGCACAGTTGCGTTGATGCCACATGTTCCACTTATGAGCTTCCCATAAGCCCCACACACCTTTGCCTGCTGGACCTGACCACCACTGTCATGTGTCCCTTGTGGGATACAGTGGTACCTCGGAAGTTGAACGGAATCCGTTCCAGAAGTCCGTTCGACTTCCGAAATGTTCGGAAACCAAAGTGCAGCTTCTGATTGGCCGCAAGAAGCTCCTGCAGCCAATCGGAAGCCACGGAAGCCCCGTCAGAAGTTTGGCTTCCGAAAGAACGTTCGAAAACCGGAGCCGGAACGTTCAACTCCCAAGGCGTTTGGATGTCGAGGTACGACTGTATTTAGAATGCAGTCAAACCAAGAATGCATTTTGCTCGATAGGCACATGATAGGAGTTGAAGCTCACAGAGTTTTCCTGTAAGTTGGACACTCCCACTGCGCCCTGACAAGGGGAGGGTGTAGTCATGTATAATCTCCTCACCTAGCTGGGCACTTCCTCTTTGCTTGCCTCTCTTCACTCTTGCCACTTAATCTCATCAACAAGCCAGAAACTTGAGAACAATTTGCATGTCTGAGATCCATTGCTCAGACGCCATCTTAAACTAGACTTAAGCATGTTTTTGTAACTGAATTGTCATTTTAATACTGCCTGAACAAAGCTGATGTATCTGCTACTCTTCAACCAGTATTCTGAGTAAGTAACTGTTATATTTTACCTTTTACAAGATTTGAGGGAAAACAAAACAGTCGTGGTCTTCTATCTGGGAGCATGCATGCTCATGTGTTCGCACTCAGCCTTGGTTTGGCTCAATATTAAGTGCAAGCCAGGTCATTGTCTCTTTATGCTAACCAAAGCGCTAATGCTTCCTTCCTGTATCCTCCATTCTACCAGAGAATTCGTATTTTTTATTTTATTTTTTTACCAAAGGTGCTGCTTAGTGACATTTTCGTATTTCTAACTTAGACTCACTCTTGCCTAACAATTAACTGATTGCTCAAACTTTACTGTCTTGATTGCCTGATAAGATCTGGCATTGAATTCCTTTCACTGACTGCTGGTTTTTCTTAACTCAGTGAGTGTAAGTTTCTTTAAGTCCTACTGAAAGGTTATGTTGTGTTCTTCTCCTGTCTTTTGTCTTGATTGATGTTTCACAGAGTACACTTTGTAGCAATGCCGGGCTTTGTTAAAAACAGCAAATTTCCCCTGCTCTCATCCTAATTCCCAGTGGTATTAAACACAAGTAAGCTGTGTTTTGCAAGAAGTTAGATCAGTAGGAAATACATTAAAGCTTTAAAAAGCAAACAGAAGCCTTGTTCCATGCCCAATAAGCTTAGGACGCCTCTTCCCAGTGGCGCTGTGACCCATAGATTGCAGCAAAATACAAGGTTTTGCCCAGTATCTTGTTTGTGTAGTGGACTCATGGGAAAAAGCTGTCCTCTGAGACTACCTGGAGGAGTCTCGAAGGAGCTAACATTCTCCTTCCCCTTCCTCCCCCACAACAAACACACTGTGAGGTGAGTGGGGCTGAGAGACTTCAGAGAAGTGTGACTAGCCCAAGGTCACCCAGCAGCTGCATATGGAGTAGCAGGGAAGCGAACCCGGTTCACCAGATTATGAGTCTACTACTCTTAACCACTACACCACACTGGTGATAATAATAGATGTGCAACATTGTTGTGGGGCTGAGAGACTCAGAGAAGTGTGACAGCCCAGGTCACCCAGCAGCTCTTGGAGTAGCAGGGAAGCGAACCCGGTTACCAGATTATGAGTCTACTACTCTTAACCACTACACCACACTGGTGATAATAATAGATGTGCAACATTGTTCTGATCCAGCAGGACTCTTCTTATGAAAGCTACATGTTTTCTGGGTCTGTATCAGGGATGGGGAACATATGTAGTCTAGATATTGCTGAACTACAACCTCCATCATCTTTGGCCATGTATAGGGGCAGGTGATGGAAATTTGAGTCCATCAACATCTGGAGGTCTGCAGATTCTCCGCCCATCGTCTATACTTAGTGTAGGAATCATGCTACCCTGTTTCTTAATTCTGAGCTTGCAAAGGCCACTGTGAATGTGCCAACAAACTGAGTATTTCCAGATATATTATTCTCCTGGACAAAGTTTCAAATACAGTATCTTGGCCTTATTTTCCAGTCTACGGGGTCATGGGGAGCACACCAGAAATGTGCAAAAGGAAAAGCGTCCCAAAGCGCCAAAATTCTGACACACTTTTTTCCACACAAAAGGTGGTAAACATCTTCCATCAGTCCTGGAAGTGTTCCAAGCTAAACTCCTAGCACAATTATTATACGGGGCTCAGATTTGGACTGGCACTCACCTACGATCTACGGAAGCTGTCCAATCAAAGTTCTTAAGGCAAATTTTCTCTGTACCACCCTGTGTCCCAAACGCATCATTGTGCCTAGAGGCTAATCTTCCCTAAGTAGAATTACGGTTCTGGCATAGGACACTTAACTATTGGCTTCGCCTAAACTCAAATCCCCCTGGTCTAATATCCCTAGTGCTGCAAGATTGTCACAAGAGTACATGGACTCAAATTGTCTATCAAAAACTTCACTCTTGTGGTTTATCATCACAACAGCTACTCACTTGGGGTTTTAGTAAAGCAAACAGTTTAATTTGTCAGTGCCTAAATGATACCGAGCATCAGAACAACGTAGGCACAATAAGGAAATTTTGCCCATGGTATGACTATTTTCCACCTTCCCATTTTGACTCTCTGGCACCCTATCTGCATAACCTAGCAATTCTAAAATATAGACGCGCTTTTACTCTCGCAAGATTGAATGTATTGCCCTCGGCTGTACTTGAGCAGGCATAGGCAAACTCGGCCCTCCAGATGTTTTGGGACTACAACTCCCATCATCCCTAGCTAACAGGACCAGTGGTCAGGGATGATGGGAGTTGTAGTCCCAAAACATCTGGAGGGCAGAGTTTGCCTATGTCTGTACTTGAGGGACGATTCCAACAGATTCCACAAGAAAAACGCTTATGTCCCTGTGGAGATGGCAGTACCAAATTGGTGGCACATGCCCTTCTGGCTTACACTCTCTATAAAGACTTGAGGAATGAGATTATCACCCCTCTTTAATTGCCCATTCCGGGTCGCCCAACCACTGCCACAGTGTCCTTTCTCTTGGCAGATCAAGATGAGAAAGTGACAGCAAAGGTTTCTAGCTGGGGCAATCAGAATAAGATCCACTCCTTGACTATTGATTCAAACCCCTAAAATGTATTTTATATTCATTTTATATTTCTATTCTTCTATCGTATGGTTGTTTCATTGCTATGGCCGATGGCTGACGCAAATAAAGATTCATTCATTCCCGGACAAAAGCTTTGTTTGTTCACAACAGATTCTGTGGCACAGTTTAAACCCTGAGAAGGAGCATTAACCAGGGGCGTAACATTCTCCTTTCCCTTCCTCCCCCACAACAAACACTCTGTGAGGTGAGTGGGGCAAGGGGGTGGGGGGCAGGGAGGAGTGGAGACCGCCCCGTGTTCCATAATGGAGGGGGTGACAAATGGAGGGGGTACAAATTATCAAGGAACAATTTTTTAATTTTTTTTTAATGCCTGCTCCGAAGGTCTTATCTTACTATACTAGGGATTATATAGCTATATATGAAATTTCATGCATATCGGTTAATATCTTGACCCTCCTCCACCAAAATAGCTGTTTACTTGGCTGTTTTCCTATGTCGTGAAGGCTGAAATTTCAGTTCAGAGAACACTTACTGTTCCCAACCCTAACCCTGTGGAAAGCCATCTAATTAGACTTTAATTTGATTTTGAGATGTTTTTAGGAGGTAATTTAATTATTGTTTGATTTTATACCAATGTTATGTATCTGATGTTAGCCACCCTGAGCCCGACTTTGGCCGGGGAGGGTGGGATATAAATAAAAGTTTTTTTATTATTACTTGTTATTATTCCTTTGTAAGAAAATATGAAATAACGTAAAACCATTTTTGCGGGGGGGGGATCAATGGGGGGGTTGACAAGAAATTTTCCGCACCGGGTACCACCTGACCTTCCCATGCCTGGGGGAGGGGTGAAAAAAAATTGTTTGCCCCCCCGGGTACCAATTTACCTTGCTACGCCCCTGGCATTAACCCTGTAGATTTAAGGTGGGGTGGACTCCTAATTATCATCACCTGAATATGCACATGTAGGTAGAAAGAAGAAAAGGAAGCCTTGGAACAGATTTTCAGAACGGCCAAAAAAAGGAGGGAAATTGGTTTGTGTGCCAGAAATGGCCAACAGAGAGTTAACAGAATAATAGGGGAAGGCAGGAAATGAAGCAAGGCAGAAAGGTAGAACTATGGAATAATAAAAGAAACTGACAATTGACTGAGCAGGACAGACAACTGAAAGATACTGAAATTCCTGGAAGAATGGCACAGAAAGCCACTGATGCGGGGCATGAAGCTGAACTCAGTGAAGCAGGACTGGATAAGGCTGGAGTACAGCAGACAGAAGATAACAGAATCAGAGAAGTTAAAGAAAGGAGGAGAGGATTAATGGAATGATTGCCAAGTAGCAGTACCAAGTATCAAATCTAAGAACAGGCCAGCATAAGACAGGATATAAAGTGCAATGGCAGAGACTAAAGCTGCGGTGGGTTATAACTAAGGTTGCACACCACCAGCAAATGTTCCAAATTTAAGATGAGACCCTTCGCAAAATGACATGTGCACAATCCCCAGCGAGATCAATAGGCCGTATTTCGGTGCACAGGACTGCAGTCTTATGAATTAAAGGACCAAATTTATTAAGCAAGAAATAGAGCTAGTGATAAGGGCAGACGAGGTTACGACATGATTCCTAAGCACTTGGAAGCAAGCCCTATTGAATTCAATAGGGCTTACTCCTGGGTCAATGGGATTAGGATGGCAACTTTATTTGTTAACTAGTACATTAACCCCGTTACATTAATGGGCGCTAGAACATATGTGGTCAAACTGTTGCCCTAGCAACGTCGGGGACATGCGCAGAGCTGACTGAGCGGCTCTCGCTTATCTCGTTTTTTTTCTTCTAACAACGCGAGAGCCGCATGACGTAGCCAGCTCTGCGCATAGCGTCCCTGTTGCCCTAGCAACATCGGGAACACGCGCAGAGCGTCTCTGCGCTCCAAGTCCCAACGGCTGTCCGTGGGGCACATGCGCAGTAGCGCAATCCCACGGACACAGGGACTGGACGCAGAGACACTTGCACTTTATTATAGAGGATATGAAATAATTTTTTGGGGGGGGAACCCTACTAGATTACAAAACTTTACACAGGAATTCTGAACACACTCGCATGGGGAACTACATTTGCCAAGTTTTCTGGTGACCCTTGAGACTGCTGTGTAAACAAACATCCCAGGACATAAACCATATTGCACTCATCTTCCCCACTGCACCTTGAAAATGTTAGGAAAATGAGAGGACACCGGGGAGAGCTACCAGAAATCTTCAGAGTAGGTTTAAGACTTCTTAGCCCTGGAGTTTGGCAGTCATTGGTAGGGACTCAATTCATTCAGGATCAAATTAAGGTTTGTGGAAGACCCATAGCTCAGTGGTGGAACATCTGCTTTGCATGCAGAAGGTCCCAGGTTCATTCTCAGGTAGGACTGGGAGTCTTCCCTGTCTCAAAACTTGGTGTCAACATAGGCAATACTGAACTAAATAGACTCATGGCCTGACTGCGTATAAGCCACCTTTCTCTCTTATTTTCAAGCATTCAGTGTTCAACAATATAATCCCATTATTCTCCTAATTGTCTCCAAAGTGGATTGGGAGTTCTGCTCATCAATACTGGTGTGATCGAGAAATTGAACATGGAGAGGGCTTCGCGGAAGAAGGGCTGGAGTTAGGAAGCAGGATAGACTCCCAGTGGCATTTAAGATCTGTTGATAAAAGCTTTGCAGTTGGCAAACTCCACCTATAGGTCACCAGAGAATGGTTTAGGAAGATATTTTTCTCCCCCAGTAGAAACTGCAATGCACTCCTCAGGGAGCATTGGTGACACTGTTGCAGAGAGCGCCAATTCTTCTTCTTTTCTCTTTTCATTCAGTGATCCAGCCTCCACTAACAGGGACCCTAGAGGAAGCAGTGGCCATCCACATAAGAGCTAACTCTACCCTAAAATGAGAGGCATTCTGCTGATTTCTCTATAGGTAATAACATAATTCCCGGGACGTGGGTGGCACTGTGGTCTAAACCACAGAGCCTATAGGGCTTGCCAATCAGAAGGTCGGCGGTTCGAATCCCCGCGATGGGGTGAGCTCCTGTTGCTCGGTCCCTGCTCCTGCCAACCTAGCAGTTTGAAAGCACATCAAAGTGCAAGTAGATAAATAGGTACCGCTCTGGCGGGAAGGTAAACGGTGTTTCCATGCGCTGCTCTGGTTCACCAGAATCAGCTTAGTCATGCTGGCCACATGACCCAGTAAGCTGTGTGCGGACAAACGCCGGCTCCCTCGGCCTATAGTGCGAGATGAGCGCGCAACCCCAGAGTCATCCACGACTGGGCCTAACGGTCAGGGGTCTCTTTACCTTAAATAACATAACACTGAAGCATCTTGTAAGGACGTTCAGTGGTTGCTCATGAGTAAAGCGCCAGACGCAGAACTTCTAAACTAAGTTCTTTATTGTGCACAGCTATATACAGTGGAGCAAAAGATCAAACGTCCATCTCATCCCTCTGCAGAGTCCAGGAATGACCCCTTCCGGTTCTTTGTCCAGCAAAAGAGGCGCGGGATTCTGAACCCCCGCCTCCCCCTTCCGCGTCCTTCCTGCCTGCGCCCTCGGAGCGTGGGAACCTGACCCCGTTCCCCGCTTTCCCTTCGGTGCTGAGGCTCTGCGATCCTCTCAGAGCCCCTGCACCGCCTTCCTGCCTCGGACTCCCCCTCCCCACCTGAGGAATGATCACTTCCTGTTGAGGAGGGGAGGACGAACTGGTGAACAACTTGGGGGGTTCCCTATACTGCAGGCGCTCCCGCGACTCTCCCAGCCGCGGGGAGGGGGGGTTTCCTGACGCATCTCAACTGAAAGCTGCACATCCAGCTATATCTGTGGAGCATATGCTTTTGGGAGCCAATGCTGGTACAGCAGTGATTGCCAAATGGGCAACCATGGGTGCCATGTTGCCCAAAGGCACCAGGTTGGTGATCCTCATGTTATATTTACACACGTATGGAAATGTATGTTGCAGAGATAACGTGCACATTAACTTGCAGACATTCACCAGAGAATATACAAAATTCAGTTGAGAAATCCACATTTCCCAAGGCCTGTTGGAGAGGTGTCGACAGAAGATGTCTGGTCTGACATCTTCCTCCTCAAAAGCAGGGTGGATTTGATTTACTGGTAAGTTTGAGTAAGTTAGTAAGTTTGAGTAAATTAGTAAGTTTGCATAAGTTAGTAAGTTTGCATAAGTCACCAAGTTTGAGTAAGTTAGTAAGTTTGCGTAAGTTAGTATGTTTGCGTAGGTTAGTATGTTTGCGTAAGTTAGTAAGTTTGAGTAAGTTAGTAAGTTTGAGTGAGTTAGTAAGTTTGCGTGAGATAGTATGTTTGAGTAAATTAGTAAGTTTCCGTAAGTTAGTAAGTTTCCGTAAATTAGTAGGTAAGTTAGTAAGACTGAGTAAGTTAGTAAGTTTCCGTAAGTTAGTAAGTTTCCGAAAGTTAGTAAGTTTGAGTAAGTTAGTAGGTAAATTAGTAAGTTTGCGTAAGTTAGTAAGTTTGCGTAAGATAGTATGTTTGCGTAAGTTAGTAAGTTTGCGTAAGATAGTATGTTTGCGTAAGTTAGTAACTTTGTGTAAATTAGTATGTTTGCGTAAGATAGTATGTTTGCGTAAGTTAGTATGTTTGCGTAAGTTAGTAAGTTTGCGTAAGTTAGTATGTTTGCGTAAGTTAGTAAGTTTGCGTAAGTTAGTAAGTTTGCGTAAGTTAGTAAGTTTGCGTAAGTTAGTATGTTTGCGTAAGTAAGTTTGCGTAAGTTAGTATGTTTGCGTAAGTTAGTAACTTTGCGTAAGTTAGTATGTTTGCGTAAGTTAGTAACTTTGCGTAAGTTAGTAAGTTTGCGTAAGTTAGTAAGTTTGCGTAAGTTAGTAAGTTTGCGTAAGTTAGTAAGTTTGCGTAAGTTAGTAAGTTTGCGTAAGTTAGTAACTTTGCGTAAGTTAGTAAGTTTGCGTAAGTTAGTATGTTTGCGTAAGTTAGTATGTTTGCGTAAGTTAGTAACTTTGCGTAAGTTAGTATGTTTGCGTAAGTTAGTATGTTTGCGTAAGTTAGTAACTTTGCGTAAGTTAGTAACTTTGCGTAAGTTAGTATGTTTGCGTAAGTTAGTAAGTTTGCGTAAGTTAGTAAGTTTGCGTAAGTTAGTAAGTTTGCATAAGTTAGTAACTTTGCGTAAGTTAGTAACTTTGCATAAGTTAGTAAGTTTGCGTAAGTTAGTATGTTTGCGTAGGTTAGTAAGTTTGAGTAAGTTAGTAAGTAAGTAAGTTTGAGTAAGTTAGTAAGTTAGAGTAAGTTAGTAAGCTTACTGGTTTGTACAGGTTCGCTTTCCTCTTGCTGGTGCGTACTGGTTTGTACTGGTGCTTACTGGTCTGTACTGGTTTGTACTGGTGCTTACTGGTTTGTACTGGTTCGCTTTCCTCTTGCTTCCTATTACTTGCTGGTGCGTACTGGTTTCTACTGGTTTCTACTGGTGCGTACTGGTTTGTACTGGTTTGCTTTCCTCTTGCTTCCTATTACCTGCTGGTGCTTACTGGTCTGTACTGGTGTACTGGTTTGTACTGGTGCTTACTGGTTTGTACTGGTTCGCTTTCCTCTTGCTTCCTATTACTTGCTGGTGCGTACTGGTTTGTACTGGTGCTTACTGGTCTGTACTGGTTTGTACTGGTGCTTACTGGTTTGTACTGGTTTGCTTTCCTCTTGCTTCCTATTACCTGCTGGTGCTTACTGGTCTGTACTGGTTTGTACTGGTGCTTACTGGTTTGTAAGCAATGCTTTTCCCCCTTTGCAAAAGCTGCACAAATCTGAACTGATCCTCAAAAAAGCAGGGCTTTTCCCTTTGCAAAAAAAGCTGCAAAACTTTGAGCTGATTCTAAAAAAAACACACATGGGTTTTAGAGGAGGAAAACCAGAAAAATATTTTTTCTTCCTCTAAAAACGAGGTGCGCCCTATGGTCCGGAGCGTCCTATGGAGCGAAAAATACGGTAAATCAAATTGATTTAAATCACAATTTAAATCACTAGTCAGTAAGAGTTTATTTATTTATTTATTACAGAAAGACTCATTCTTGCTGGCATAATCTTAATATTTACAACCGGGTGGTTTCATTTTTGGAATAATAAATTTTCAGAGTAGTTTTTACAGTTATGTCAAAAATTACTGATTTGGTTATACTATTAGAAATACATAGACAGATAATTATGAAATTATTGTGAGGTTTAATAAGTTAACTGTTTATATTTGGACAACTTTTCTGCTGTACTTTATTGGAAGGAGAAAAATAATCATTTCCTTAATAACAATTTAAACAATTTATTTAACTAAAACAATAACATTATAGCATATGTATCCATGTTTGTTAACTGATGTGGTTAAACAATTTAAAAAAAAACTTAGACTGAGTTTTAGCACACATGAAAAACTTAAAACAAATCCTTATTTCCTGATGAATAGCCTTTGGACTATAATGTAACTTAAATAGAAAACTATCTTTAGAAAGATTTTTCCTCCAAAAGCATTTTATTTTAAAAATCCAATTTAAATTTTAAAAAAATCCAATTTAAATTAAAAAAGAAACAAATCTAAATTTTAAAAAACCTGATTTTTTGATTTATTTATTTTTTAAAAAATCATTGATTTTTATCCACCCTGCTCAGATGCCTCCCTCACCAATGTGGACAATGGGGAGTGAGGTGGGCCATTGGTGAAACTCAGTAGAAGTCATATTTGTATGTTCTTATTCATGGGTAGGCAAACTAAGTCCCGGGGGCCGGATGCGATCCAATCGCCTACTAAATCCGGCCCGCGAATGGTCAGGGAATCAGCATGTTTTTACATGAGTAGAATGTGTCCTTTTATTTAAAATTCACCTCTCTGGGTTATTTGTGGGGCCTGCCTGGTGTTTTTACATGAGTAGAATGTGTGCTTTTATTTAAAATGCATCTCTGGGTTATTTGTGGGGCATAGGAATTCGTTCTCCCCCCCCCCAAAAAAAAATAGTCCGGTCCCCCACAAGGTCTGAGTGACAGTGGACTGGCCCCCTGCTGAAATAGTTTGCTGACCCCTGTTAATCTTATTCTTCTATGGAGGGGCTTTCTTCTGAATGGGTGGTAGCTGCAGAAGAAGTCAAATCCAAACTCTTCTTCTTCTTCTTCTTATCTCTGTAAGTGTGTGGGATTGAGAGGATAGTACAGTATTAAACGATCATAAAAGGAAAATTGATGGTGACGATCATTCTGTGTGCAAACTTTGTACCTATTGTTGATGAATGGATCACATATTTCCAACTTTGGTGGAGGAAAGTTTAAAGGGGGGGGGGGAACCACGCAGTGGCACCCCAACCCCACACAAACAAAACTTTGAAGAATTTTTCAAAGAAATTCCAAATAAATCAAAAGAAGCATTTCTTCATGCAATTGCGGCGGCCAGAATTTTGGTGGCAAAATGCTGGAAAGAACAAGAATTTCCAAAAATTTCAGATTGGCAGAGCAAATTACAAGAATTCGCTGAATTGGCCCTACTAACTAATAATCTCAGAGGAAATTCTAAACAAAAATTTGCTGAAAAATGGGATATATACAAGAAATATGCCCAAAAGTATAATAACAACTTTACTTCCATGCCAGCTTTTGAGTGCTAAAGGAAGGGCAAAGAGTTGGGGAAAGATGGATATATAATATGGCGGAATGTACTGGAAAATATCTGAACGAAGTAGTATTGTTTGATCTACATTCAATAATAAGAGAGGTAGACGCATGGGGATTTGACAGGAAGTCTGATTTGTGAAATTAAAGTCTTGTGGATATATAAGTCAAGTTAAGTTTGTTATGTATACGTAGGTAAGAGAGTCTAGGTATATATAGGTATGTATAAGTAAGTGGATGTATGGACTATCTAATTATATGCTTGGCTGAATTTTTCTTTCTTTCTTTTAGTTTTCTCTTAAGATATAAACAATAAGACACAGATACGACTATGTGGGATGTTAAATTTTATTTAGTAATATTATATAATAGCAGTTGTAATATTTTGTTACCTTTTTTCTCTTTGTTAAACAAAATGAATTAATAAAAATTAAATTAAAAAAAAACTTTGAAGAATTTTTCAGAATATATAAACAACCCTTTCAGAAACGGACACGCTTTTACATTCTCCTGCAGTGGTTTTCTTTTGAATGCACTCCTAACTCGGCAAAATCAATACATTCTCTTATCCTGGCAATCAAGAGAAAGCAAGTCCCACCCCCCACCCCACTTCACGGCATGTTTAAATATTGGAACATATTCTGAAGAACCTCCACTGTAGGAGAATGAGTTGATGTGGCATCACCTGAATGATTGTGTACTTTCACTCACACGCCGTTTTGTCCTCTTTTCTCTCTCCCCCCCCCACCAAAGTCCAATATTGTCTCGGATGGCAATTCCCCAGAAGATTTGCTAACAGTGGGGGGGGAAACAACCCTGTAACCTGAGAAATCTTTAGCTGTTGCTTGTAGAGTTGCGCCGTGTTTCAGATGCGCCGTATATTATCCATTGATTATGGAGTGAAAAAGTCACGGGTAAAGGAGTGCTTCTTTACATGAAATCGCACATTGGCCCCATATAAAAGGAATTAAAGGAGGGGTGAATAATGAGGCAGCACAAATATTAGGAGCCTTTGTAAAAATGGGAATGAAACTGTTGATGGGTTGTGCTGTTTGCTGATAATTCAAGAAGTTGTACCCAGGGCCGGAAGCTGTCTGTGGACAAACGCCGGCTACCTCGGCCAGTAAAGCGAGATGAGCGCCGCAACCCCAGAGTCGTCCGCGACTGGACCTTAACGGTCAGGGGTCCCTTTACCTTAAGCTACTGAAGGTAATGGGGCCCTTTATATGTCCAGCTGTCCTTTGTCAACAACAAATTGGCCTGTTTTTCGTGTTGAATATATGCTATATGTTAATTTATGGACATAATATGTATCTAAAGCCAATTGCACGTAACAAAATATGTATTTTTTTCAAAGTAATTGTTGAACTGAAATCCAGAACAGATTAAGTTTGAGAACCAAGGTACCACTGTATATAGAAATGAGCAAACCAGTGATATTTTAGGGAGCAGGCTAGCAGGCGGGGCCCATTACTTACATCATAGGAGCCTACACAACACAAAACACTGTTGCTGTATGTAGGTTTTATTTTATTTGTTTTTTATCTTATATTTTGGAAATGTACATCCAGGTTTTTTCCTTTAATTTTTTGGGGGGCCCCCAAGAGAGTGGGGCCCTAAGCTATAGCTTGTTTAGCTTATACGTAAATCCGGCACTGGTTGTACATGAATTCATATATATATATATATATATATATATATATATATATATATATATATATATATATATATATAGATGAATAATGAGGAGACTGATTTCATTACAGCTAGCACAGTCCTGCTTTTAACAGCAATTCAAAGTGACAAGAAAATGTGTGCCGCTGTTCAGGATTCAAGCCAGTCCACTCCTTCGCATCTCCCACTGGTTTTCCATTCCCCCCCAATGATTGGTTGGCATCCTGTGCCCAATGAGCATGTTCATACCTCATTGGGCTTCTCACCTTAAGTCTCTGCTTCCTCCAAAAATATTTTCTACACTTCATTTCCTCACCCTGGTGATGCATCCCTGTCGGATGTATATAAATGGTACTGTCTTGGCTACATGAGGCGCAGGCTACTGGCAACCTCTTGCTCTCCTTCTTGTTGAGCAGGGGTAGGCAACCTAAGGCCCGGGGGCTGGATGTGGCCTATTCGCCTTCTAAATCCGGCCCGCAGACAGTCCTGGAATCAGCATGTTTTTACATGAGTAGAATGTGTCCTTTTATTTAAAATGCATCTCTGGGTTATTTGTGGGGCATAGGAATTCATTCATTTCCCCCCCCCCCAAAAAAAATATAGTCCAAAACTGACAGCAGCATTAAGAAACCAAACACACCAAAATTTGAAGGAACAATGGAAATGTTATGAAAAGTATATGGAGAAACATTGCTCAAAGAAAAATGTGCTAATATGCTTGGAGTAATAGGTATGAAGGAATTGTAGAATAAACAGATTAGTATAAAGAAGTAAAGAGGAGTTAAAAATTACTTTGTAATTATGATTGTACAGATAAGGTACAAATAGCTTTATTGGAAGTCGAAAGAGTGTTGGAGGGAAGTCAGAGGGGTGCGGGGGGGTGGAGGGTGGTGGGAGTAATGGGAAATGTATGATAATAACGGTATTGTATGTCATTGGGAGATTGTATGAGATGTATGAGATGTAATGTGTCTTTTAATCAATAAAGTTTTTTTTAATTAAAATATATATATATATATAGTCCAGCCCACCACATGGTCTGAGGGACAGTGGACCGGGCCATGGCTGAAAAAGGTTGCTGACCCCTGTTGTTGAGGGTGCTGCACTTGTTATCAGTCTGCCACTGGGCCTGGTTCCTTATTGTATGTTCAACCTTAATAGCTGAGGTCTTCTAATATGGCACTTTTGGTGGTCCCACATGCCCTTGATGTCTGGCTGGCCTTTGCTAGGAGTCCCTGTGGAACTCCTTGCCAAAGCAAGTTGGTCATGAGCCATCCCTGCTTGCTTTCAGGTATCTTAAAAAAATTATATATATATTTTTTAAAGAATCACAAGCTTAAGATTCTTTGCCAACCAGCTTTCACTAATGTGTTTGGCATTCTTGTTGTTTTTAGTGTAGAGTTGTTTTTTTTGGGGGGGGGGTGCATTTCTTAAAAATCCTTTTATTACGGAAATTGAATTTACACCCTACCCTCAGGGCAGGAAACACACCCACATTTTCTTTTTTATTTTCTTTCTTTTAAGCATTCTAAAACAGCCAGTGTGGTGTAGTGGTTAAGAGCAGTAGTCTCGTAATCTGGTGAACCGGGTTCGCATCCCCGCTCCTCCACATGCAGCTGCTGGGTGACCTTGGGCTAGTCACACTTCTCTGAAGTCTCTCAGCCCCACTCACCTCACAGAGTGTTTGTTGTGGGGGAGGAAGGGAAAAGGAGAATGTTAGCCGCTTTGAGACTCAGGTAGTGATAAAGCGGGATATCAAATCCAAACTCTTCTTCTTCTTGCAATATTTTATGTGGAAATATGCAGATAAAAGAAACAAACTTCACAGCCTGAACAATGGAAATAGAGGGAATGAGCTGTGCCTGTGACAAAGGGTTGCAGTGTTCAAGATGCTCTCCCTTCCGTTCTATTCCATGTCCTACCCACTTTCCTGATTTATTCGCCAACTGTCCATGGTCACTGAGCATGCTCAGTCTTCATTTGGTTGTTTGTGGTTCTTTCCCCTTAGGGCTCCCCCCGTTTTCTAAAATTTATTTATGGAAAATTACTTCTGCAAATCTTGGGGTTCCCCCAAGCTTGTGAGAGTGGTGCTGTTTTGACTATATAAGCAATGGCACATGTTGATCATCAACAACAGAATAAATGGTGTTATAGCAGCTTCGCAGGGCTTCAAGTATTTATTCAATCGGTCTTGCTGCACTGAAGAGAGAGCAGCAACACGCTGCCAAGACATTTTAAACACACCCTTTCTGCTGTTCAGTGAAAAAAACATGAGATGTTATCAATCACACGTTCTTTACATTGTGAGTGAATAATCAGAATCAGCGCCATTTCTCGTTTTTGCAGGCGGAGGACTGAAGCTTTATTCTCATTCTTTAACAATCGCCCTTTGCCCGAATGGCGTCTCCCTGTTCATTCCTTTCAAAGCCACTGAAGCAACGCTGCCCATAATGAACTCATTTATGGAGCTGGTGTGGGCATCCTATTATGAAATACAGTTCATAGAAATTATATTGTAATTCGGCATGAAGCATTACTCCATTGAAATTAGAGCAAAGACAACTCTGTCCTCCTAGGCAAATAATTCTGAAGATCCACGGAGCTCGAAGACAACCTTCATCCAGACTCATTTCAACTCCTTCTGTTGACTCATAACAAAA
Organism: Lacerta viridis; assembly: GCA_900245905.1. NCBI lineage: Eukaryota > Metazoa > Chordata > Lepidosauria > Squamata > Lacertidae > Lacerta > Lacerta viridis. Next base: position 45,524 of record OFHU01004601.1, read on the forward strand.
TTGGGAGGGGGTGCCGTGGCTGTCTTCTGCACGAATTGTGGGACACAATAGGGCCGGTGTGTGTGTGCTGATCATTGATGTCCAGGTTGACTGACATGAGGCAGGGCCAATGAAGGCATAAATGTCCAGTGACCATTGCAGGGGGTGCACTAAATGACCCTTGGGTTCCCTTTCAACTCTACAATTCTATGGCCACCCCTTGTTGACCAACACACAAAGGTCGTAACCGGCTGATGAATAATCACAATTCTCATCAAATGCACATATAAACAAATGTAATATAAATCTCAAACATAATAATAGATAGGCACAACCATTCAACTGTAAATATATGCCATCAACATGAATCCATAAGTATCATGGGATCCACAATTTACAGATCAAGGTCCCAAGGCAGACAAAAAATGGATGTAATAATTATTATAGTCCTGCCAGTCTGCAACATGAACGTTGCCACAGAGGGGTGTGATGCAGGTCGTACTGGTTGGCGATGGCTCTGTAGTTACGCCACTCCAAAAGATACAGGTGAAGTTGCCACGAAGAAAAAGTCAAACAAAGAAGTAATTCTGCAGTAATGCCACTCCAAAATTAGATGAAAAAGGCCACGAAGAAAACTTCAAACAAAGCGGGACAAGGTTACCCGGGTTACAGTCCTTGTTTCGCCTAAATTAGGCTTCATCAGCACAAATACACTGTATAAAGAAGTACAAAATCAGTTTCTTAACCCAAATGTCTGCTATCAACCCACAAAATAAACGTCGTTATACATACCACTCGAAGTGAATGCGTACACACAGAACAACAGGAATGAAAATTAGGCTTCTTCAGCAACAAATACGCTGTATGATGTCAAAGAAATACCAAAATATATGTTACCAACCCGCCAAATAAATGATGTTATACATACATACATATACATCGGTTGAATTGAAATGGACAATCTTCAAAGACCTTGATGAACTTCGCGCTGTATTCCCAAACACCACACTCATTTGGTCATCTTTGCTTCAAAGGCTCTATTGGCGCAATGGGCATTGTCCCATCGCGTTGAACAAGGCGAGATTATTGGTGATGCGTTGGGTGAGAAGGCTGACGGGTCAGGTTATCCAGCACCCTGACATAAAGCGCTGCGAGGCGCATCTATATCGCAATGATGGCGTGCATCTTTCAAGCTTGGGAAACGATATTTGGTTGACAGACATAATTAGGGGCATTAGGAATTGGTTGCGGGTGTGAGGGTATTGGCGGCGAGCCCTTCAGGCTCGATTGGCGGTTAGGCATTGGATAACATCAATAGAGGTAAAAGGGGAGGTAGCGCCATCACCTGCCCCTCATTGGAAGGGTATTCCTTTAAAGGTTTCCGGGGGTGTGGTCCCGTCCGAAGCCTAGGGAGGTTAGGGCCTAAGCCACGCCCCAACGGTGATCACAGGGGCAGTTCCCCTTGATAAGCGTCAGGGGTGCTGCCCTTGATGGTTAACCCTTCACGGACCTCCAACACTTGGGTTGGGGGTCAGATATAGTGGTTAGGATCTAATGCCTAAGCCAATACTGCTCAACATCCATAAGCAATAAAGTTGTGGCCTTTACGCCCATTAAATTTGATACAATGTGTCCTGTGTCATTATTCGTGAACACAAACAATGAGAAGTACCACAGTGGTGCTAAACAGCAAACGTACGTTTGCTGTGTCATTATTCACCTGGGAGGGAGGGATATAGCTACGCAATTGATTATACCCACGTTTAATATCTGTAATGACTCAGCTGTTCATCGCTGACAATCAGCTCCGCTTTAGTCTATAAGCTAGTCTTGTTGATTCAAATGTAAACCTTCCCATTAATTTCACTGATAAAAGACCAGAGTTTATAGATCCCGACTCTGCCAACTTTCAGAAGCGTTTTGAGATAGATGAACCACTTAATAGAGCAGCTTAAGTATATGGACCCTGATGTAATGACATTACGACGTTTTCACACATTGCCTTGAGAAAAGAACAAAGAAGGATTATTGCCTATGATAATGGGATGGCTGATGTAATGTGATTATTTTCTCCTTGCCTTCCCATACAAACACATTGCTTGGAGTTGCTTGACTGTTCCAGTTTCAATCTGGAAATTACAATTGGAGTAAATCCCTGCAGCAGCTGTAGGATCAGGGTGTCAGTGTACAAGTAATGTTATAAAGTATTTCTCTTTGTGCAATGTGGTAAATTATAAAGAGTCATTGGCTTTGGTGAAAATACCCATCCATATGGATGCCAGGCTGCAATCCAAAAAGGGTTTTAAAGGCCAGCTTTGTGGCTCGTGCAGAAATGCTTACAGCGCACAGCCCAACAAAGCAGCAATTGAAGGGAAGCAGTATTATTATTATTATTTATTAAATTTATATATCGCCCTTTGTCTGACATTCACATAATCATAATGACAGCAATCCATTTCTGGGCCACTCAGTAGTGCACTAAGTGGCTTGCAGTCAAGACAATGCAAGCATAATGCAATTTATCAAATAAAATAAATAAAATTACATTGCATCTATAAAAAAAGAGCAACCAGAGACTGTAAATCAAACAGAAAAATCATTTTTTAAAAACCCAGAGTTTCCTATATGGATATTATACAGTCTCCAGGCTTATCTATAGTAGAACTGGAAAAGTCATCTACTAAATATTCCATAATCTGCACAAGGCAAATAGATTTCTCATAGTTACTGTGCGATGGTACATTGGAGTTTACTATCAGAGAGAGAGAGAGAGAGCACCTTGTACTCAGCTCTCATCTGTGGCTCCTAGAAGCTGTCAGCATGTGACAGCGGCCATACCTTGGGAATGGCTTCAACTGGACAGCTAAACCAGCTGAGAGCGGCCGATGGGTCTCAAACCCTTAGTGAGTTAGGGACTTCCCCTAACTCCAAGCTCCAGTGGGTTGAGCAAATGAGACCATTAGTGGGACCAACAGTCAAGAGGGCAGTTTCTGCAAGTGCTGTAGAGGAAAATGAGGGGGAGATGGAGCACATCGACCTGAGAAGGAGAAGGAATGTTCTAATCCAGGCATAGGCAAACTCAGCCCTCCAGATGTTTTGAGACTACAATTCCCATCATCCCTGACCACTGGTCCTGTTAGCTAGGGATGATGGGAGTTGTAGTCCCAAAACATCTGGAGGGCCCAGTTTGCCTATGCCTGTTCTAATCCTAAACCTCTGCTGCCTTGTGAGATATATTTGGGAGAAGAAAAGGCTAAGGAGCAAACCCTACACAAATGCAAAATGGAGTCACTAAGAAAGTTGGACGGCACGTCATGTGCCTCATTCTGGCAATTCCTGCAGCCAAGCAGGTGTCAGACGCATTGCTCTGCTTTCCTTTGGACCATATCGGCAAGGCTGAGGGGGAGGTCTTGTCATCTGGGCAGCCCAGGACCTCTGCTTGTCCCATGAGGAAGTCACTTCAGTGCTGCAAACACAGCAGTTTGACTTCACCCCCGGGGGTGCACTCCATTGTCTCTTGAGACAGACAGATGCCTACAACTGTATTTGGTATACAGTTCTTTCTTAACCTTGCACTTTGAGACGCTGGGGGCAATCAAAGCTATCCTCTCTTCGCCACCACCCATGGATATCATCTAGACTTCTCATATGATGAGCTGCCCCCAGCCCTTTGGATATTTCTATTAAACAAGCAATTTGGATGTAACATATTTAAGTGTCAAGATGGGAAGAAGACACCATAAAACAATCTGATCTAATTCAAGTTATGCTGATCATTCTTTTTTTTTTTTTTTTAGAAAGAAAAAAGAATATACCACAGTTGAGAAGGGATTCAGAAGCACGGTTAGTCAATCAAAGCTCTAGAAGGGAAGGATCATTGAAAGCAATGCGTGGCATGATAAATCACAGGGCTTGAGTTTATAGACTGCACGGGGAAGCTTTTATGGTTGATCTGATTAGAGGGGCTAGAAGCGATTACATTTGCACATACATAGCAGTTTTCTAAAGTTGAAGGCTCATATAGTGCTGAACAGCAAATATAGTTCAAATTCATATTAAAATCTGGGGGATTTTTGTGAATGGCAGGAAAGGGACAAGGATGTTAGTTGGATAACACCTGTAATGGCTAGCATGCCCTAGGTGGGACAGTCAGGTCATTTTTAAACAACCCCTATCATCAAAGGGCAGGATTATTTATATTTAAGGTCAGCCTCCCGCCACCACTTGAAAAAGTGAGCTTTCAGAAGAAATGGATGTTGCTCTAATAGAAGCAAAGTAGAAAAGTTCCCCTTTAAGTTCCCCTTTTAAAATGTCTTGGGGAGAGGGAGGGACAGGGGAATAGCCAGCAGGTGCAGGGGGGCAGTTGCTCCCCCAAATCAAGTAAATAAATAAAGATACTCTGGGTACAGGGTGGTATACAAATTGTAGTAATAGTAGTTGTAGTAGCAGCAGCAGCAGTTGCATATCAAGGCCCAGAGCCTCCCTCCATTTGTTGAATAATAAAACACAGAGACACCTGTATTTCAGGTTAATGGGATAATTAAGGCCACAACTTTATTGGTTGCAGAATGTGAGCAGTACTGGCTTAGGCACTGGAATTGAACCGACTATATCTGACTCCTGCCCGCCAGGCAGGAATTCCAGTAAGGGCCAACCACCAGTAGGGGGAGCCCCGTTGATGTACATCAGCGGTCAGCAACCTTTTCCAGCCGTGGGCTGGTCCACCATCCCTCAGACCATGTGGTGGGCTGGATTATTATTATTTTTTTTTAGGGGGGGGGATGAACAAATTCCTATGCCCCACAAATAACCCAGAGATGCATTTTAAATAAAAGCACACATTCTACTGTGTAAAAACACCAGGCAGGCCCCACAAATACCCCAGAGATGCATTTTAAAGAAAAGGGCACATTCTACTCATATAAAAACACGCCGATTCCCAGATCGTCTGCAGGCCGGATTTAGAAGGCGATTCGGCCGGCCTCGCATAGCTGTCAACTTTTCCCTTTTCTTGCGAGGAATCCTATTCGGAATAAGGGAATTTCCCTTTAAAAAAGGGAAAAGTTGACAGCTATGAGGCCCCGGGCCCCAGGCCTTAGTTTGCCTACCCCTGATGCACATCAACTGAGAGCCCCCCAGGGTCCCCGATGTGGTCGTGGTATGGCCCTAGCCTAATAATAATAATAATAATAATAATATGTAACATAAGAAGAAACTGCTTGATCAGGCCAATAGCCCATCTAGTTCAGCATCCTGTTCTCATAGGGGCCAACCAGATTCCTGTGGGAAACCTGCAAACAACATCCATGGGCACAAACGGATTTATTTTTGGAGCTCATTTTGGTCCATTTCCTCCCATTAACTCTGACCTTCAGCACAATCCTAACCTGATTTGCAGAGCAATCCTAGCCATGCCTGCTCAAGTGAAAGTCCTGTTGAATCCAGTGGGGCTCCCTCTTGGTGTGTGAAGGTAAGATGAATTCATCCCTATTTCCTAAAAATAGAGAGATCTCAAAATTATCCTGTTTGGCTTCCAATAGTGAATATTCTGTGGATCTTTTCTGGCTGTCTGAATATTCTGGGAATATTTTATACTCAGCACCCACATTTGACATCCAAAGATTTTGCAGTCACCATTTGACAGGATCTGACAACTGCTGGCAGAGAGTGGATTCCAAGGCTTAACAGTATCAGAGATGTGTAGCAGTCAACATTTGACACTGTCTGACAGCTGGCATGCAGTAGCAGTCAAAATTTGACTGGCAATTAAAAAAAAAATTGATATCGAATTTCGGTTTGAAGATTTGGATTTTGAATTTGGAGGTTCAATTCTGACATCAAAATATCATTTGTGACCTTTGAAAGTTAGTTCATCTTTTTAGATTTTGGCAAGAAATAATTTAGTATTTGATGTTCCTGCTAATCCATTTTCCTTCTGAACCTCTAGGCCTTCAGACCTGAGGAAGCCTGCCTTTGCCTTTAGCATTTTTTTTTTATCTTCTAAGGGTTTTAAAAAATTAATTCCCAAAGAAAAATAAATAGTACTAATCCTTGCATTTTTATAGAGCTGAATCACTTAAAGAAGGGGAAGGAAAAAGGAGCAGAAACAAAAAATTAAAAACTGCCTCTGGATGGGAGATCAGCAAAGCTATGCATGAAATTATCAGATTACACCTAACATTGTGTAATGGCATACAGGCTCTCCTACTTTCATTTCCCAGTACATTTCAAATGATACTCCATTTTTCAAAGAATTTATTATCTCCTTGTCTACCTTCTCTGTTACCATTTATTTTAGTTCATTGTTATTATTATCATGCATTCAATATGCCAGACTCATAATAATAACCAATCCAATTTTCAAGGGTGTTTACAGTTATAGCTGATGGATATTCTTGCTGTGGTGAGGAAATGAAGAATCATTCCTGGTCTTCTGATGTCACTATTCATTCCACAGCACCAAATAACACAATGAGAAGGACCAATGGTAATATAACCTGTTAGATTGCCTCTATATACTTGAGGACTGACTCCCAGATTTTTTTTAGGTCTTTAGACGTATTTAATAGACGTGCCTTGCTCACATCTCCAGGTTGATCCACATTTCCGAAACATCTACAGTAATTCATTGCAAATGAAAAAGCCAATTTAGCCAAAACCAAGCTACATGAACCAGAAGGAGAGCCCATTCCTACATTAGTTTCTGATATGATTAGGGTGTATTTTGCAGAGAGCAGCCATCTATTTTGAAAGTATCCACTATTTGAGGATCAAGGCTGTTTAAAAATAATGAAATGGGGAAAGAGAGAAGGAGCTTTCAAGATGGCCATCTGCAGTAACTAGGTTGCCATATTTCTAGAAGTGAAAGTTGAGCAAAATCTCAAAACTGAGCTATTTTTAATGAAACTTTCCAAAATCTACACTTGCGACAAGGGCTGCCAAATGTGCGGATTTTCCCAGACATTTCAGCAATTTTTGCCCAGACGCTGTTTAAAAGGGCCGAATACTGGCTATGTCCGGGGAATTCTGGATACATGGCAAGCCTACGCAGTAAGTAGAATCTAGTCAGTAGTCTAAGCAGGTGCACAAATTGCCTGCCATCTCCCCCATAATGGTGAGTTGTATGGTATTCCTATTTAAGCGACAGCAATTGTCTCTAAATGTGCAACTATACATACAAATTACAGACCCTCCAAGTGTTCCTATATTCCAGGGATATAGATTTACAGAAGCCATCCAGGTTTCTGATTTGATCCCGGAATATCCATTTCCTCCGGGTGACGTGGGACTGTGTCCCCCCGCCCCTGGAGGGGAGTGGGTGGCTACATGGTCCACCGCAACTCCTCCCCGCTGTGAAGCAGAGAGCATTTATTGATCTTTCTGTGGCGGGTGGGAGATTGAATGCATAAAGCTAGAATTTCCCCTCCTCTCTCCTAGAACCCATAGTAATAGAAACACGTGACCATGGGGCATTATCATGTCGCACTGCTGTTTTTCCAGCCTCACTCAATGTTACAGATTGCAGTTGGAGAAACGGAGAAAAATGCAACACGAAGACATCACAAAAGGATACCATTGTGCTGGCAACTCTGTCTTTCTGTGTAATATTCAGCTCTTCTCTAAAATGGTGTGATTCAGTTGGGAAACTGAAGTGTGTCAAAAAAAAAATGAAGATACAGAACAACTGAGACTGCTTCCTTCAGAGGAACTATTTCAGTGGGAAAATGTCAAAGCAGAAGCTCGCTTTAGAAGCAATGTTCCTTTATCACAAATACCATATCCTCTTGGCTAGTTCAGAGCTGAAACACACTAACTTTTGTGCTTTCCCAAGAAACTCTCAGCTAAAGCTAGAAGTGCATATTAAATAATTTTTCTAACAATGGGAATATGTGGTCTCTCTTGGTCTGTAATTGATCCTTCGCGTATTTAAATAAAGTGCTAATTTATAAAATGTATGGTACAATTCCTGCCATTTATCTTCTGCTGATCTAACTAGGCTTTCTAGTTTTAGCATTGTTCAGATATTTTTTTTAAAAGTCACTCAAATCAACATTCATTTTCTTGAAGGGTTACACTCCATTGAAGGGAGATTTCAATTATTCCAGAAATGCTAATGCTACAGTTAAATAAGAAATCAAAAAAAAAATCTGTGTGAAATAACCCAGATGTACCAACCTGAAAGAACAGAGCTTTCCATTGAGCAATGTATATTATTACCGAACAGTGTATAATATTTAGAACCTTAGCTCTCCACATGTATGTTCTTATTGACTGGGCTTGTAGTTTGAGTTATTTAACTCTCTCTAAAATGTGGTTTTGTTCAGTCGTTGTGCCTACTGTATGACATGAAGCAGGCATTGCTTCCACTATGTGGCCATGAACCTGTACCTGGTGGGATTCTGCTGTTCATAATTCCAGACTCTCCTGTTTGCTCCTCTAACCAAATGCCAGCATGCTCAGTCCTTTACTTCCACAAACTTGGTTGTTCCCCATAGATTTCTGATGCCTCCTTTTTGTGTACAGATGGTGCCATTTTGACTATAGAAGGAACAGCACTTGAAGAATTGCCATAAGACTGAGATCAGACTAAGGACTCTCAGCTGAGGCGCCAAGTTGCCCCCAACGTTGTGGGGGCTCATTGTGCGTGCATAACATCACACATACATGCCACCCCCACCTAATCCAGCCAGGCCAACTCGGCTTGCCGTCTCCTACCCCAGGCTTCCTCAACCTCGGCCCTCCAGATGTTTTGGGCCTACAACTCCCATGATCCCTAGCTAGCAGGACCAGTGGTCAGGGATGATGGGAATTGTAGTCTCAAAACATCTGGAGGGCCGAGGTTGAGGAAGCCTGTCCCACCCACTCACCTGTGGGTTGTAATCAACTGAGAGCAGTCAAGTACAACATTCCTTGTTTTCCTAGAGTGGACATGCAAGGGAATGTTTGGTCCAGCCAGTTGAAACTTCCTGTTCCTCCTGGCCTGGAGCATCCTTCCTTGCATGTGACTAGTGGGTGGGCATGACCTTTCCAGACCTGGTAAAAGGACAAGGCATGCTGCCACTCTCTCTCTCTCTTTTCCATCTTCCTTTCGTCCTGTGAACTGCTGGACTGCTAGCCTGCAGTCACTAGGTAAATCTCCCTTATGGGGTAAACCTGTTTGTATATGTTTGAAACTTTAAGCCTAAAGCCTGCCTTCAGGAATCACACTGTGCTCTGCCTGATCGTGAGTAAACTTTCTTTTTGTTACTTATGAATAAGACTGTGGTGTCTTTATTCTTTTAGGAGGGATTCAAGGGGTCTTACCAGGAAAATATTAGAACACATTTCAATCTGGACAAGCCAGATTGAATTGCGTATTGTCTTAAGAAACTCACATGAGTTTGCAACAAGTTTTCTGCTGTGTAAAGGGGAACACACTCTGCTAGGTAAAGAAACTTGCTAGCACAAGTTAGGAAGAATGTTAATAAACAATATATCATCTCCTGCCATCCTGAACATTCCCACATCACCGTCAGCTGCCTTAACTTTGTGAAAGGGACATGTGGGGCAAAGATGCTTAGCCAAGCCACATCCCTGGCAGAGATGGTCACAGTGCCTCCCCGCTACCCTGCGATTCTATAGTTGCAAGTCTCTGCATGGAAAAAGGGTCAAACTAGTTCCTTTGCTAGATAAATACCTCTGTTTAGTTTCTCATGGGTGACACAAGCTAGGGGCAAAATCTTGCCACATAATTAAATAGCTGGAGACCCTCCAAAAAGATGAAAGCCAGTTCAGTGAAGAATTATATGACATTGCAGTGCTCCGGATTTGACATTTTGATAAATATGGATTGAAACATGTGAGGGTAAGCAAGGTGAAATAAACAAAATAGAATAGTAGTATTGGAATAAATAACACAACAAAAGATAGGAAAGTAAAGGAAGAAATAGGGAGATCATACATAGTTGAGAGGGAGTGGGGAGGGAGGGGTAGGGGGTAAAAAGAAGGGAGAATGTATTTTTTGCGATTGAATGTTTGTATGGTTTTGATTCTTCTTTTTGTCTTGTATGAATTTAAAATAAATAAAGTTGTTTTTAAAACTAAAAAAAGAAAAGAAAGAAAGATGAAAGCCAGTTCTATCCCTACATCTCCCCTGACTGGAAGTGATGTCATCAAGGTGCCTGTGTGTGAAAAACAGAGAGCGATAGATTGGCAGTTTCTCTTGCACAGATTCAGAGAGATCGGCCAAGCTATGGACTCTGGGAGTTATTTGGAATGCTGGCCATGTTCTGCTAGAAATATGGTGGGAAACAGAAAACTTTGGGACAGCAGTTAGAACTTTGCTGTATCTCCACTTCTGCTCACTGTAAGAAAACAATACATCACACACACAAGCCACAAGCTCCCAGTGACCTCATTCCAAGGAAAGAGAGCCCAGTAGACATAATATCTCAGCAGAACACAAGACTCTGAATCTCAGGATCATGGATTTGAGCTCCACAAAATATTCCTGCATTGCAGCGGTATGGACTTGATGACCCTCATGGTCCCTTCCAACTCTATGATTCTATGAATACAAGCTACACCACTGGATTTGGAGAGTAGGGGCATGCCATAACGGTATATATGATTTGTTTGTTGGAGTGGGGTGCAGTTAAATACATGAAAATGTATTGTATGTGCTACACACCCTCATTTTTTATTTTTTTTACCCAAGGCATAATAGTTTGGGGAAGTGTGTGAGAGTCTTCTTGCATGCTAGTGGTCCTTCTGCCTACTACTCAAGCCTGAGACCACTTCTCCCTGTTCTCTGAAGGGATTTAGAGTTGAGCAACCAGATGCAACACCTATGCATTGTGCAAAGTGTGATGCTAAGTGCACACTTGGCATTGCTAAATGTACACTGGGGGATGCAAGAGTGGTGCTCTGGACAGTCTTTGGATAGCTTAACATATTGTGTAATGAAGAAGAAAACCAATGAGATGGTTCTGATGATCTTGTTTCTGCAAAGAAGCCAAATGGAATTGTACTTACCTGTCATATCAAATGTGCTGCACCTATTGATAGTTTTATGAGCTTATGACAGACCCTTCTAATCCCTGGATTAGCTAATCAAGCTAATCAAGCCAACGTGGTATAGTGGTTAAGAGCGGCGGACTTGTAATCTGGTGAACTTGGTTCGCTTCCCCACTCTTGCACATGCAACCTTGGGCTAGTCACACTTCTCTGAAGTCTCTCAGCCTCACTCACCTCACAGAGTGTTTGTTGTGGGGAGGAAGGGAAAGGAGATTGTTAGCCGCTTTGAGACTCCTTAAGGGGAGTGAAAGGCAGGATATCAAATCCAAACTCCTCCTCCTCCTCCTCCTCCTCTTCCTAATTCCTGGAAATAGACATATGAGGGTATTAAGGGGCTCAAGACAAGAGGGTGAATGGGTGGGGGTCATCCCTTAATAGACAGTGTTGAGGGAAGACTTTGCAGTGATGTGAGATAAAGGAAAAAGCAGTAGGCTGGAGAATACACAGAGAGCAATGTTTGATTTCTGTTTGAGTCCAAGGTTGTGGCTATGGGACAAACAAGACCCTTTGAGGTGTTCATGCTTGTAGGCTCAGGTTGTATATATGTGTAATAAACCATATATCATAAAGACATCACAGACTCTGCTGTGCCTCCTTTCAAAAGGAAACACAAACCCTGGGTGAATGCCTGGAACCCCTGGAAACCCCATAAGCTCTCCAAAAGGTGATTCATAAATAAACTGTACATAACATACTTCATGCCATGTCTTTCCACTCGCATCTCTTGTGCTGTATATTATTAATAAATTGTATACAGCTACCCCAGTGCTCCAGAAATTACATGGGGTCTAATAATCAGTACTTTTGTTCTGTTAAAAAGACTAATGCAGGTGTTTCTAATTGACTCATTTTGGAAAATATAGTAGATATTGGTAGTGGCAGATAAACCCCAGAGAGTTAATTAAGGAGACTCTCAGTGTCAGGCTGCTTTCAGCAACTCTCGGCTGGTTGCCCAGGAAGTATGAAGACAAGGAAAAGTTTCTTACAGTCCTTTTTTATTTTAGTCTTTACAGAGAGAGACTGTAGAACCCAGCCTCTTGGATAATGGTGTTGTCCAGAGTGAATCTCCACTCCCCTTCTCTCCCACTTCCTCATTCTTCACTTTTACGGATGCTGCTACATGTCCTCTGTCTTTGAGCTCTTTGCTCTCCTACTTTTAAGGCTCTCCGGGTTCTGGGAGATGGTGGGTCTGGAATGTTTTCTAGTGACAACATGTCAGCCAGCTGCTGCTCCAGCTCTGCCTGTTCCTCCTCTCCCATGATTCCCAAACTTTCCCCTCATCTGCCTCTGAGCTGTGACCTCCCGCAGACCCCTGTTGTAAATCTAGACTGTCTTCCTCTTCCTCCTTCCTGGAAGGGTCAGGATGGGGAGGTGGTCTCCAACATTCCTCCTCTTCTGCCCAGCCCCTGATACTCAGAAAGAACTTTACATGGAAACATCTGGGCAAGGGAGGTTCATGTATACAGTGCCTTACCATGTATAAAAATGACAAAGTCATTGGATTTTTCTTAATTTGAAAGAAAGATATAATGCTTCCAAATTTGTGTAGTTGTGGCAAAAACAGAGAGAGGGGCTTCCTCAGCACAGTGATGCACAGTGCTTTGCTTTGTTAAGATAAACTAAACATAGGGAAAATGTCATATGTAAAGCATTGCATATGCAACAATCATCGCATCATTGAATTATCTTGTAAACACCATTCAGAAGGTCATGCATCTAAACTGTTCAAACATTTTTTTTAATGCATGAGAAGTTCCCCCCACTCTCTCTCCACATTAACTTAGGTAAAGGTAAAGGGACCCCTGACCATTAGGTCCAGTCGCGGACAACTCTGGGATTGCAGCGCTCATCTCGCTTTGTTGGCTGAGGGAGCCGGCGTACAGCTTCCGGGTCATGTGGCCAGCATGACTAAGCCGCTTCTGGTGAACCAGAGCATCACACAGAAACACCGTTTACCTTCCCACCGGAGTGGTACCTATTTATTTACTTGCACTTTGGTGTGCTAGGTTGGAAGGAGCAGACACCAAGCAATGGGAGCTCACCCCGTCGCGGGGATTCGAACCGCCGACCTTCTGATCAGCAAGCCCTAGGCTCTGTGGTTTAGACCACAGCGCCACCCGTGTCCCCAATTAACTTACATGGGTCTAATTAGGAAGGTTTATAGTTCGAGGCAGATGCATCATCCCTGAGGGGCCATGGGGGCTGAGGCCACCCAAAAATTTTCACTGAGGGGGCCGGACCCCTTTAATATTCCTCAGCCTGGCAGGCTCCATCGGACCTTCCCACAGCTGTGACTAGACCCCGTTGAGCTTTTCAGTCACAATGGGCCCCATCGAGCCTCCTCCTACCATGTGACATCAATGGTGGGCAGAATCTGGCACGCTTGGTTCAAGGGTAGAGAATCTGCATTGCAGAAGGTCTCAGGTTCAATCCATGACATCTCCAGGTAGGGCTAGGAGGTACACTTGTCTGAAACCATAGAAACCCACTGCCAGTAGTGTTGACAATATTGAGATAGCTGGGCCAATGGTGTGACTCAGTATAAAGTAACATTCAGTATCCCTCTGGATTGTTTTCCAGAGATAAAGCATATTTTCATGGCCTGGACAGTTTTTTTTCTGCATCTTTTACAAACAGCAGATGGGTGAAGTTCTTCTGACTGGATCCCAGAATGTTCCATTTTTTGGTCCGGCACTCTAGTGTGGATCATCTGGCTCACACTAGAGCGCCAGAATGAAAGACGTGTGGTTTTTTTGTCTCTTGCAAGTCAGCTGGCTCCCGTGAGAGCTCAGGACCAAAAACACACACACACAAAACACAAACACACACACACACACACACACACACACAAAACCAAGCACTCTTATTTTGATCATCAGGATGTTGGAAGGTTTGTAAATGTCTTGATCCACTCACGTTCGAGTAGTCTCAAAGTCAAGCGAGACATGGCAAAAATCCATGTGTTTAAGCATAGAGGAGCTTCAATAATGACCGCACCCCGCATCAAACGGGGTGCGCATTTTGCGTGGTCGGGAGTAGCCTCCTGTGATCACGGTGCAGCTCCTGGCAGTTGGGTCTCGCACCACCTTCCCAGGTAGTCTCCACCTGTGGTCTCCACCCACTCAAGCAGCCGCCCAATCCCGGCTGGGGAGATGTTGCCGGGGGGATTGGCCAGGTAGAAGCAGGGATTAGTCAGTACACACAATAGGAATTGAGTCATACCTGGGAAGCGGCCGTTTGCGTGGTCGCACACAGCCCCCCGGATCCCAGTGCAGCGCCTAGTAGTATGGGCTGGCTTCACCCTCCGCCTACCTCAGCCAATCGCCCAATCCTGCCTGGGGAGGCGTTGCCAGAGATTTGCCAGGTACGGGAGAGGGACTGCCCTGCCCACACAACAGAAGGTGAATCTTACCTGTGAAGTGTCAGTTGGCTCCAGAGCTTCTCCCACCCTGCCCTCCCTCAGGTAAGCCTTCTTTTTCAGGTCAACCTCTTCTCCACAGCTACGCGGGCGCTGCTACGTCATGGTCGCTGTTGAAGGGCCAGAAATGAATTTTCCTGCATTGGCAGGTTTTGCCTTCCCTGTAGCAAAATGTCACAACTTTGGCGGTTTCAGGCCTTGGGTGGAATGCTTTAGTCTATCTTCCTAAATGTGGGAGGTGAAGCATTGACCCATGCCCCCCTTGTGGTGCTGATCCCAGGGTTCCCCATTAAAGGGGTCTTGACGTGGGAGGCATTGGCCATACACTGAGAGGTTGTCACTGCTCTCCCCTCCAACGATGGCGAAACCGGGAGTGGGCTCTCTGCTTGAACATATGTTCTCCAGAGCCAGTTTAATCCCCACACATTCTGGATAACCCTGAAGTCTCCCAGATCCCTGGCTGGGGACTGGGAAGGATAAAGGCCCAATGCCTGAGCCAAGGTCTCCCTACACCTGAAACTTACTAAAGTTGTGGCCAATTTTAATCCCATAGCACATTGTCTTGAGTCATTATTCCGCTCGGAGGTCGCCTGGGGTTGGGGGACTCCGCCTGTCCGCACAATGTAGAATGAGGACAGGTGGGTCCATTTTTAAAGGGAAAAGGAGTGCAAAACCTCTGCCCTTCCATGTTACAATTTGGTGCCTTTGTTTTCATTAAATCTCTGATACTTTAAGTCTAGAATTGCAGCACTTATGAACAGCAGCTGCAGGGTGCTGAGCTGTAGGCAGAGGGAGGGTATGAATGTCTCACCTTTCTCACCGACTACTTCCTAGGAACAATTGAGGACATTTATTTCTTTATTTTTGTTTCAACAAACATTTCCAGATGTATGAAAAGGTCTGCCTTGTGTGTTCATGTGGAGTTGTTTTTAATCATACTGCTTTTCACGCCGTTTTCAAAACTATTTTAACAGCTTTTATGATACAGCTGTAAATCAACTTGAGACATATATGTAATGCAAAAGGCGATTCATCAATAATAAGAGTATTATTATTATTACTCAGAGTAATAGGAATGATGAAGGTAACAACAACAACAATAAATTTACCATCTGCTTTCTATATGATTGGGGTAGATCGCTGACACTTCTAGTTTGGTCATCTGTGACCCAGCAAATTACCCAAAACCGTATGCTTAACTTTATAAACAGAGGAGCTACTCACACAATGAATTATTAGCCCATGAGCTTAAACCACTTGGCTGGCAGTGCAAATAGCTCCCCACTGTGAAGGACTGAACCTTTGTGAAGTGGGAATGACTGCAGAGTCACAGTATTGACTAAAGTAAATCAACTACAGGGGTCTGTATTGATGTGAGGTTAATGGGAGTCAGGTAAGGGGAGAAGGAGTGAGAATATATACAGGATACACCAGTGCGATCAAGAAGTCCTTGAGCCCAACTTAAAATTAGTAGTTCTATTAAACACAATAAATGTCAGTCACTTTTTAATCTATCTTCTTCCGAGCTGGAGTGTTGGGTCCTAGTGATTCCTTAACCACACATTGCATTTTACCAGCTGGCTGCAGTGCAATAAGAATAACAACAAGAACATGGGACACAGCAGTTATGAGTTACTCGTCTCCGCAGCCACAGCAGCCGCTGCGATTCTCCAGCAGTTTGACTTCACCCTCGGAGGCACATTGTCTCGAGACGAAATGGATGATGACAAGAACACTCCGAGCAGTGCCAACCAACATCCCATTTTAAACTGGGATGCTTGGATTCAAGATGAGAGCCTCGTTGACCTCCGTTGGACCAAACTGGTTTACATCCGAGAATTTCAATTTCACTGAATTGCAGATTTAGCAAGAAGCAATGTTGATATTATACAAATGTCAGTCCGTCTGGGAAAATATATAACAATTTAACACTTGGAGCTGTATCGGTTGCCTAACTTTTACATTCAAACTGCTACTAATTAAACCTCCAAAGACCTGCAATGGAGGGAGGCCAATTATTTTATATGTATATGAAGAAGTATTTACCTAGGATAACTCTGACTTGTTCGTTCAGACTAGCTGGGCAGGAGTTTTTAGCATGAGATGTACAAATTATTAGGATTAACTTTGTTTATACAGGCGGGGGGGGGACCCAGCAAATGGGCCCTCTTGAAAATTGCTTTGCACTCAGTTTCAATTAGATGGCTCAGCTATTGCTCATTCTGTTTAATAGACCTTCTGCCAAGACCGAAGCTCTCCAAATTAATATAGATGAAGGGAATAATATTACAGCAGATAATAAAAAGAAGAAATAACTTGCAACCGTAATTCACCTTTTACCATTCACATTTCTAAAATGACTACCAGGCGTCTAAATTTATGGGTGTGCCCAACAGTGTTACCTCCTGCTCTAAACCAAGGGCTATGGGCTTATTTTGTGGTGGCCATTTTAATTTCCTATAGTGCCCCTGGCATAGTGCCACCCTGGGGCTCCATGGGAAGTAAAAATGGCTGCCTATCTCCATCACTGAAGCGACTGGCATGAGTTTGGCCAAACTGCGGGAGGCAGTGGAAGACAGGAGTGCCTGGCGTGCTCTGGTCCATGGGGTCACGAAGAGTCAGACACGACTGAACGACTGAACAACAATCTCCATCACTGCCAGGGAAGCCAACAGCCAGAGCCTAGAGCATTGGTGGAAACTGACAGGACCATGGGACTACAACAGCTGCCCAAGGACACCCAGTGCTGGCCTGGTACGGCACAGAAAATGAGATAAAACTAGGGTGAATGTTATGTCCGTTGAGGTTTTCTAAGAGTGCATACTCAAGATCACTTTTGATCAATTAGTTACTGCCCACCCCCTCGCCTATCATGTTGTGTTGATACTCATTCTGATTATTTCAAATATTATCTCACCCCTTCACTGTGTGTGTATGGCTGATGAAACCTATAAATGCCAGAGGTTGTTACACCTGTCTTTCCTTTCGACAGCTCACTTCCATCATGAGTATTGCCGTTTTAAAGCGCTTAATCATTCGTTAGTCTGCATTTCAAACGCCGGTTGCTCCAAATCAAAACAATGTTTTCTCTTTTTGGGAACAATGCCACCTACTAGGGTGCATAGCTGACAACTTTCCCCTTTTCTTGCGAGGAATCCTATTCGGAATAAGGGAATTTCCCTTAAAAAGAAGGGGGAAAGTTGACAGCTATGCTAAGGTGCTCGCTGCCTGCGCTTCCTCTTAACTTGGCTCTCCTGCAACAATTCGTGGCAGTGAATCAAGTCATTGTTTATTTGAGGGTCAGTGTGACTGACCCTCAATTAGACAAGTTTCAAGGCCTGCTTCCCATTTCCCTCTCCTTTTCCATCCTCTGCTATTTATTTAGACCCCGTCTTGCTGTGTTATATCTGCGGGAGACATTAAGGAGCAATGCAATCAGTGTTTCGAAAGTGAGGGGAAGCCAATCACTCTTCTCATCAAGGCAGCCAACGCCAGTTAAAGGTGCTGAGGTCACCTAGGCTCTCCTCCAAAAGAGGTTAGGCACACAGGTTTATTGGTTACCTCTGGTGCTTATTTTAAATCCCCTCATTATGAGTATCTTTAGACACTGAGCTAATAGTACCCTAAGGAGCAATAGGCTTTTTAGCTGTCTTGAAGAAGGGTCTATTTACTGGATCCTCATTCCCATATCGCTGAGTTAGGTTATCTTTTCTCTGGTCGGCCTCCCTGCTGTAAACATTGTCACCATTTCTTGCATCGAAGGACTTTTCTCGGCTCTTTTTTAACTGGCTTCCGGAGGACAAAATGGAGTTGTGTTTCTCCCAGTGTCACTGAAGTGAATCAGCTCCCCCCCCCAATGGCTTTATCCAAATAGCATGGTTATTGGTGCTGCGATCCTTTAAAAAAAAAAAAAAGTAAAGGAGTGTCTGAGATCAAATCCTTATTTACTGCTTTAAATACATTCCATACTTTCTGCTTCTACTTTTCAAACAAACAAACAAACAAACAAACAAACAAATAAATAAAACTGGTGTGAAACTGATCCCGCAACCCCCCCCCCCAATTCAAAAAAGTGCAAAATTCACTTTGCAAAATTCCCACGTGAATAACTCTGCTGTCATGGCGTAGTTCTGTAAAATGGGAACAGTCATGACCTACTCCCCTGGATTGTAAGTGTGATAATTCAGGCAATAAGCTCAGGTCACAAACCTGTTGCATTACAAAGCACTGTGGGTCGCTGAGTTGATTCCCTTGGCTTCTTAGGTACCAGCAGGGGTGCCAACTTGAATAAAATATTGGGGGAGGGGATCAGGTAAGCCCCACCCAGCATAATCAATCACAGGATGTGGCACTTGTACACCATTTAAAAGGCAATGCCCATCAGCTTTAGGGGTGGCCCGGCCCCCTCAAATATTTCATTACTCCTATGGGTAACAACACTCTTTAGGCATATATGTAGTTCAGATACTACATACCTCAGCTACCATGTAACAGTTCTGATGCTCTGATGCCATGACAAGGAGCAGTAGTTGCAATTGTTTCTGGTAAGCAGTAATTGTTTCTGGGGATGCGGATGGCGCTGTGGGTTAAACCACAAAGCCTAGGGCTTGCCGATCAGAAGGTTGGCAGTTCAAATCCCCACGGCGGGGTGAACTCCTGTTGCAGACGGCCTTTCAAACAAAAGACTGCCCTCTGTTGGGACTGACATGTGCCCAAGCTACAACCCATCCCATCCCAGTGTGGTGTAGTGGTTAAGAGTGGTAGACTCGTAATCTGGGGAACCGGGTTCGCGTCTCCACTCCTCCACATGCAGCTGCTGGGTGACCTTGGGCTAGTCACACTTCTTTGAAGTCTCTCAGCCCCACTCACCTCACAGAGTGTTTGTTGTGGGGGAGGAAGGGAAAGGAGAATGTTAGCCGCTTTGAGACTCCTTCGGGTAGTGATAAAGCGGGATATCAAATCCAAACTCCTCCTCCTCCTCCTCCTCCTCCCTAATATTACTAGGTAATGTTTTTGGAAATATTTTTAAGCTCAAGAATCACATGCCTCACCTTTATTTGCTGCTGCATTCCAAAAGAATTCTTGCAATGGTAATCTGAAACAGATTTACATAAAATGGAAACACAAGCGCCTTTATAACATCTAATCTCAGAGGTAGGCTTGCATGTTCTTCCACATTTGTTCAAAGGTTCTGAGAGCATGAATATCCTGGATCTCTTGTCAAAGCAAAAATTTCTCATAGTTTAGTGTTTCCCGCCCCATTACATTTCTTTTTTTCCTGTGGTATAAAACTTTAAAGGAAAGCTACTAGACCAGGAACATGAAAAATATTGTTTTGATAGGAATTCTGTACCTTTCATTCTTGTTCATCAAGAGTAGCAGAAAATAGCAAATGACCTTGCTCTCTTCAACCTTTAAAGTTATATAGTTCATGAAGCTTCTCAGCATCTGAATCATTCTCTCCAGTTCCTGCCTAGATTTCCCCCCTCTGTCTGTTGCTACATCTTTGTAAAACCGTCAAGAATTCTTGAGAACAATATAGTCTTTCTTTTTTACTTCAAAGTTTGTTGGAAGATTGATTACAGACCTCTCTATTGATCTCTATTTGGGTCTTTGTAAATATAATTGTGGAAATATGTTCAAATGACAGACCAACATTTTAAGCAACACACTATTCTTTCTTTCCCGCATTGGTTTTTAGCACCTGAAATTATTTTTCAAAAGAAGGGGGACAGAATGCTGAAGTTTAGCTCCTCAGATCTAACGGCAAAACAATCTGTATTTCGATAACTTAATTATTAAGAAACCAACCCATTTTCATTAGGATCTGGAGACCAACAGCATCTAATTTTTATCCTTGTCCTGTGGATATATAGAGTAAACCAAATTTTCATTTTTAACCCTTTTTTCTATTATGAATGTTTTTTCCTGAACCTTCCTTTCATGACATATTCCATGTCATGAATGCTAATGCAAAAGATCACCTACAATAGAAGGCATGAGGACCCCTTCACTTATTGCAATTTTATGTATGCATTGAAGATGTTAAAAGTAATAAAGTCAATAAATAAATGTTTTAAGTGGACATTTAAAAATATCAAGTGTGACTATGACTCACACTTGTTTGCAAATATGTGGAACATACAAGTATGATCACCAGAGACCCATGATTGGTTGCAGCTAGTGTTTTGGTGGTAAATTTGAGTTTGCCTCTTCATAATGTACAAAATAGGCATCAGAGGCCATGCAGATAGACTTTTCTATGTCCCCATAACTGCCTTGCCCCCATTGCAAAAAGGAAGAACTAGGGAAACATTCGATAGGAAAGGGTATATTTACCTCCTTATTATATTTATGTCCCATCTTCCTCCTTAACAACATGATTCAGAATGGACCACAAGAAATTCAGTAAATATAAATAAATCCATATATATATATATATATATATATATATATATATATATATATATATGCAAAACAGTAGTGTAACCAACAACAGAAAAAGCATTCATAAACAAATTATGTAAGCCTGCTGGAGGGGGGGGGAATCCAAATAGCGTACTAGACCAGAATTGGTCACCATGTGCCCACATTTTCTCTCCGGCTAGTGTACATGTTAGGGCAACAACAAGTTGGCGTGCTGAAGTGCAGCAGTCAGTCAGATAAGCCGAGGTCGAACAGTCCGAGTCAGAAGCCAGCTGAAGTCAGGTATCAGCACAGGGTCAGGAGAAGCCGAAGTCAGGAACAGTCCAAGTCAGGAACCAGCCAAGTCAGTCAGGAACAAGCCAGGAGTCAGGAACACAGGAACAGAACAAGCAAGAGCAACCACGCACTCAGCACAGCAGTTGCAGGTGCTAGCAAAGGGAGCAGCCAGCCTTTCTTAAGTAGCCGGCCTGTAACCACGTCTCTTACGAGTTGCAGCTGCCTCCAATTGTTCCCTGCGTCTCTCAGCTCTACGCTCTACAGCTGAGAAGGGAGGAGGGGAGGGGCCCTGCCTGTTTCTCTCCTCACAAGGGCCTGATTCTGGCTCGACTTCTTCCTCCTCCTGTTCTGGTCTTTCCCCCTCTCCATCTGACTCTTCCTCTTCCGAGGAGTGCCGCCACCAGTCTTCTCCAGGTATGAACTCCTCCATTTCCCCAGGTTCTTCTGGGTGAGCCTCGCCAGGGGGGGCTTGCCACCACACCTCCTCATCTGGCTCAACCCTGACAGTACATTTATCCAAAAACCCTTTTGGATAAATGACCTGACTGTGAATGGAGAAACAATGGCTGAATCATAATAATTCCCTTAAAATTGACCCTGTGTCCGCAATGTAATATGGCTTCTTGTAGAGACAAGTTTCCACAGGGAATATAGGAGTGCCAATGATGTCTTTGCTTCTGTGCTGGAGCTGAGATGTTCTTAGTTCTGTGTCACATGACAATTCAATCCATGCATGGATCCTACAAATTCCCCTATAACAACATCAGTTCTCTCTCACACTCTCTTTTCTTGTATCAGGGAGGTTTAGACGTTTTACGTTTTACTGGGAAAGCCAGCTAGTTGGGCGGGTAATAATAATAATAATAATAATAATAATAATAATAATAATAATAATTCCTTATGAAAATATATCAGCATTTCAGTGTGAATTTCCCCTATCTTTTTTTGCTACACAAATTTCCTTAACATAATGAATTTTTGTACATTGTTTTCACGAATACATACATTTTTATTCATACTTTACCCTAATTTATGCTTTATTGTACACATTATGCAGTGTCTGATCAGCAAGCCCTAGGCTCTGCGGTTTAACCCACAGCACCACTTGCAACTTACTTGGCTGCAAAACTGAACTACAAAATTCAGAGAATTGTGATTTCCCCCCGCCCCCCAACCCAGACGATAGCTCTGTTTTGATTCATCTGTAAATGTGAACTGAATCAAACTTCTCCTTCCTCTCCAGTTGCTGGTTTATCAACCTTAATAAGTTCCATTTCCAACTAATGTCATTCACACGTCTTAAACATATTTAAGATCAATCGTATTTTGAAAGACACGAAGAAAGCGTGCTTATTTCCTTATGAGCTTGATACTTACCCATTTTTAAAATACTGAAATAGCAGCATAGAAATCAATGTTTTGCCCTTTACCATTCCACACCCACCTGCCCATTATCAGCCATGCTGTTTGATGCCACAAACTAACCTATCCTTTAAATCTCTTCCCTGCTTCCTGTCTCGTTCAAAGTGGAACCACTGGGGATTCCTTCTTGGCCAGAACAGACAAACTCAACAGGTTTTTGGCAGGCCTTCGTTTCCCTCTTCTTGACTGTGAATTCTTGTAAAGATTAATTCAGTATCTCACCTTTCATTTTGAGGGTGAATAAAACAAACCATTTACTTACCGTTTTACTTATTAAATATATATTTAAGCTGACCCTGCTAGATACAGGAACCCAGGGTAGAGTACAATATATAATAGAGCTAAACCATGTAATAAAATTGTAAAAGAAACCTGTTCTGTCCAGCCATGCACTGCTTCATCTGTAAGTGTGGTTGCAGCTGACCAGGGAGGAGGTGAATGGGAAATGCATCTACCCAGAGAATTCATAGATGTTGGCCTTTTTCATATGGGCCTCTTTGGCCCACTTCATGCACCTCTCCAGCCCACACGCTGTTACAGTTCAGCACTTCCAGTTGCTTCACAGCTGAGTAGAACTTTTCCGCCTGTCTGCAAAGCTGGACACAGTTTTTTTACTTACTAACTACTGAATTCTATGAGTGGTAGAGGTCTTTGTGTGGGTGCAGTTAAATAGGTTAATTTGCTTGGATGGTCAATTTGGTCACATTGCTTGACAGGAAGGTGTGGAAATGGTATTATTATTATTATTATTATTATTATTATTATTAGGGATGCAGGTGGCACTGTGGTCTAAACCACTGAGCTTGCCGATCAGAAGGTTGGCGGTTCGAATCCCTGAGACGGGGTGAGCTCCCGTTGCTCTGTCCCAGCTCCTGCCAACCTAGCAGTTCGAAAGCACGCCAGTGCAAGTAGATAAATAGGTACCGCTCTGGCGGGAAGGTAAATGGCGTTTCCATGTGCTCTAGTTTCTGTCACGCCAGAAGCAGTTTAGTCATGCTGGCCCCATTACCTGGAAAGCCTTCTGTGGACAAACACTGGCTCCCTCGGCCTGAAAGCGAGATGAGCACCACAAGCCCATAGTCACCTTTGACTGGACTTAACTGCCCATGGGTCCTTTTCCTTATTCTTATTCTTATTCTTAGCTACCCATCTGGCTGGGTTGCCCCCAACAGAATATTAAAAACAAAACATCAAACATTAAAAACTTCCCTAAACAGGGCTGCCTTCAGATGTCTTCTAAAAATCAGATAGTTGTTTATTTCCTTGACATCTGATGGGAGGGCATTCCACAGGGTCGTTGCCACTACCAAGAAGGCCCTCTGCTGGTTACCTGTAACTTCACTTCTCACAGTGAGGGAACCATTAGAAGGCCCTCAGAACTGGACCTCAGTGCCTGGACCAAACAATGGGGGTGGAGATGCTCCTTCGGGTATTTAATGTTAAATAAGAGCTTCCTTAGCCATTTTTTAAAGGTCAAAGGGATTTCTGCTCTGAGCCCCTAGCCTGGATACAGCATGTTCTTAAATGACACACCCACCTGGAGTTGGGGGGGGGGGAGCCAGAAGACCTCTCTTTTCACTTTAACATTAGGCCTACACCTTGGGGCCATGTGTAGTCATACCCTTTGGAATGGGCAAGGTTTGGCTGCCCAAAGTTGAGGTTAAAGTTAGCTTTCCACACTTTTCATTTCCTCTGGTAGCTGCTATTAATAAAATGTGGCCCTACTTCAACCCATCACTTATGGCCTTGCCTCTTTATTCCTGGGGCTGGTTGCAATAAAGCTCCACGTCAGAAAAGGCAACCAAAAGCAGAATGGGTCAAAAAGGAAAACCCTTAAATGGCCAAATAAGACTTGATCTGAAGCTAAAATGAGAATCATGGTGGCTCCTACTGCACTGCTATGGGGAGAGAGAGCCAGTGTGGTGTAGTGGTTAAGAGCGGTAGACTTGCAATCTGGTGAACTGGGTTTGCGTCTCCGCTCCTCCACATGCAGCTGCTGGGTGACCTTGAGGCTAGTCACACTTCTCTGAAGTCTCTCAGCCCCACTCACCTCACAGAGTGTTTGTTGTGGGGAGGAAGGGAAAGGAGAATGTTAGCTGCTTTGAGACTCCTTCGGGTAGTGATAAAGCGGGATATCAAATCCAAACTCCTCCTCCTCCTCTCCTCCTCCTCCTCCTCCTCCTCCTCCTCCTCTTCTTCTTCTTCTTCTTCTTCTTCTTCTTCTTCTTCTTCTTCTTCTTCTTCTTCTTCTTCTTCTTCTTCTCTTTCTTCTTCTTCACAAATGGTGTGCCACCACAAAGAAGGCTTGTGCTGAGTTACCACAAAATGCACTTCCCTTAATGCTGGAATGCAGAGAAGAGTTCCTGCCAAAGTTGTTGTGGCATAGGCAAGCTAGTATGGGGGAAAGTGATTCTTCGGGTATTTGGGTTCTAAGTCATTGTCACTAGCACCTTGAATTTGGCTCGGAAGCAAATAGAGAGCCACTGTAATTTTCAGAATCAGCGTAGTATGATTTCATCTGGCTAAGCCACCAAACACTATGGTGGTCATATTTTG
This sequence comes from Lacerta viridis, assembly GCA_900245905.1. Classification (NCBI taxonomy): domain Eukaryota; kingdom Metazoa; phylum Chordata; class Lepidosauria; order Squamata; family Lacertidae; genus Lacerta; species Lacerta viridis. The sequence continues at coordinate 70,656 of OFHU01004601.1, forward strand.
TACCATAGGAGCCAACTCCTAGAGGCCATGGGAGCTTCAGCCCCCACAATAAAGTATTTGAGGGGGGCGGTCCCCCACAAAGTTGATGGACATTCCCATTCAAATGGTGTGTGTGCACTGCGTCATGTGATTGATTATGCAAGGCAGGGCTTACCTGGGCCTCCACAATATTTTATTCAAGTTGGCACCCCTGTTCTGCACTACTTGAAGCCTCCAAGGGCAGCTCCATGTACGACACATTAATAGGGAGGTTACCAAATCATGGGTCACCGTAGGAAGACTATTCCTGCCCAGGAATGGTCAGTAGGTGACATATCAGCTGAAGTTGAATAAATGCAGTCATAGGGACTTTATGACTCAGAATTGCTACTCCATTATAAGCAGGTTGGAGAGCATAGGGGGTACACACATTTCTTGGCAGAGATTGGATTAGATTAGAATAATTTACTTTGCTTACTGTGTCTAAATTGGTTTCATATCGGAAAGCCTGACACACTGATTAAGTTAACAGTGATTTTTTTCCATATTCATAGGAAGTTTATTTCATTTGCCACTATAATAAGACAGATTAAGCCAGCCTTGATGGCCACTTCGCCTTATGAGCTCCTTATGATGAAATGGCATTTCAATCAGCGGGCAAGGAATGTGTTGCGATACATGCATGGATGCTACATAAACATACAGCACCAGTTAATATGTACGCATTGTTTTCCAGCTGTACTTTACAAAAATAGCATTCAGCATTGTAAAATATCTATATATTCAAGCATATATGTGGATGTTGGGTTCATGGGTTCCCAAGGCACATTTTAGTGAGCTTATCTAATAAGTGTTTTTTTATTTAAAGTTTTAAACATAAAATACAAAAAAAAATCAATCTAAAGAAGAAAAATAATAAGAAACCAGGAAAGGAGAAAAAAAAAAAGATAAGCTAGAAAGAACTATACATGGATGTTGGGTTCACCTGTTCCCCGGGCATATTTTAGTGAACCTTTCTAGAATATTTGTGCCTTCCAATTGTGACTTTAATTGAAAACACTCCCCCATATACCTAGGGTTCATGGAGCAGTCGTGTTCTACATTGATTCTGGATTTGTGGGTGCTATTGTTTCAAGAGGACATATAGATTATAGATTTATTGTTACGGTTCTCAACCAGCACGCACATATCCATAAAAAACAATCCAAAAACATGCTAAAATATGAACTATAAATATAAACTTTAAACTTTAAAATGTTTAGATAAAAGAAGATATCACTACTTTGAAAGGTGGGCTACAGCCGGTTATAGCACTGGTTCGTCTTTAGATCTGTCCTGAAGTTGTGTGGGTACTGCGGACTAGATCGGACCGAATTTTTATGGCTCTAGCACAGAACCTGGCTACCTTTGCTGTCACATTAGTGTTAGCATCTGAGAGAAGCCACTCTATATAGAAATTGTCTGAGCGTCCAGAAGGACGACATATATCTAGAAGAAATATGCTTATGTTTGCAGTTTAAAGGAGTAGAAGGTTCTACAGTAGGGTTAGCTACCACGATGCCTTCCAGATATCATTGGATGCCAACTCCCATCAGCCCCAGCCAGCATGGCCAAAAGGCAAGGAGTCATAGTCCAGGAACACCTAGAAGACCCACATTGGCATCTCCTGTTCTATAGAATTAAAAATAAACTCAAAAAATTGGGAAATATCCATAGGTCAGTGATAGAACAATCTGACTTTCATACAGAAGGTGTCAGGTTCTCTACCGTCTCCAGGTAGATATGGGAAAGATCTGAAACCCAGGAGAACTGCTACCAGTGAGTGTAGACAAGACTAAGCTATGCCACTCCTGCTCTTTAGCAGGGGTGAATTTGCCACAGACACCCTTCTTGGAGGAATACATGAGTTTGTGGGGATCCCATGGACCAATGTGCCCAATCGGAGAGGAGCAATCAGGCTGCTGTTTTAGAATGCAGCTGTTTACATGCCCAGCAGAGTCGATAAATGTGCCCCTAATATACCTTAATTCAAACTCACCTGCCCATATTTGCATGATTTGGTTGTTGTCCGGCAGATCTTTGTAACTATATTCGAATAAATATGGCCTTTTCACCATTACTCTGTCTCTCCTGTCATCATCCAAGGTGTGTTGACAATTCATTTTCTTTTACCTTTGATTAGTTAATCACTCAGATGGCACTGTTAATTGGGCAGTATACAAATGACACTGATAAATAAATGATATTTATAATAATTGAATTCCGCCATGATGCTATGTCTCTTCAGGCCCACCAGTCTGGACCCCGTATGTTCTACTATTCATTCCTAAAATAAAATCTATTTGAGGACATTTTGACCTGAATGCAAAGAACGTCTCCTGGCCCACTATCTTTCTGCCATCGTGTTTTATTCTATGCCTTTATAGTGGTGTAGATTTCAAGGTTAGCTCATCAAACCTGACCTGCTTTATAGCATAAGCCAATCGAAACTCCTCTGTTTATTACTGTACCAAACTAATTAAATTGCATTTGTCGGAAACATACCTTTTAGAAGTGCTTTGAAAAACGAATTTGTGTTTCACACTCTCAGCCACCCACCTTATTCATTTAATTTCCCCACAGTTTTTAGAAACATGGGCATGGGCATCAATGGGACTCTAAGTGCAATGGCTTTGATCTAACAGTCTATTTGTTTTGATTTCTTATTCATTGCCTACCCATGGATTTCCATGTCTCCGGCAAGATTAAACCCTAAAAGGAAAGTAAATAAGCAAATTCAGTAAGGTAAGTAATGAAATCACTGTTCAGTTTAATCCCCAACTTTCAAGATGATCCAAAATAGTCCCCACATTAAGACCCCATCAGAAAGTTCCAGGTTCAAAAAAAGTAGGAAGAAATATCCCTCTAAGTTCAGATGCCAATACATACGTCAGCAGTATTGCAACGATAAGCACTGTTTAGGGATTTATTCTGCAAGTCCTTTGTGTTCAATTGGGCTTGGTATCAGGTAAGTGTACCCTTTACACCATTAAAAAACAAACAAACGCTGGAGACTCAAATGCATCCATTTGATCGCATTGCATCTCATTACATATGCTAATCATCTGCATATCCTGAAGTTGAGGCTCTAGTACTTTGGCCACCTCATGAGAAGAGAAGACTCCCTAGAAAAGACCCTGATGTTGGGAAAGATGGAGGGCACAAGGAGAAGGGGACAACAGAGGATGAGATGGTTGGACAGTGTTCTTGAAGCAACTAGCATGAGTTTGGCCAAACTGTGGGAGGCAGTGAAAGATAGGCGTGCCTGGCGTGCTCTGGTCCATGGGGTCACGAGGAGTTGGACACGACGACTGAACAACCGTCATCTGCATACTATCCCTTGCTTTTTCCTGTAGGACTAATTGCAGTCGTTAACAGTCATCAACAGGTTTACCATACCCATTGAGTCAATCACCCATCTCCTACTACCCTTCTGAGAAAACCCCACCCCACCCTCCCACTATATATAAGGGTCTGGTGACTTCTGTTTCAGTGTATCTGAAGAAGTGTGCATGCACACAAAAGCTTATACCAAGAACAAACTTAGTTGGTCTCTAAGGTGCTACTGGACATTTTTTGGAGAAAAAAAAATATTTCAACTGCGTCAGACCAACATGGCTACCTACCTGCATCCAACAGTTTTGCTGCTCCTGTTTAAAAATGTCTGTGCATTTGTGTATATGTGAAGTTGAGCCAGTGTATACTGACAATTTTATCCACATTAACTTGCGAGGAATAATTTACTATTCTTGTACTAATCCTGTGGTTTGGCAATCGATACTTGGCCTAGTTTTACTCACACGAAATGAATTTGCAACAGCATCCTTCCACATGTTTTATATTGTAGAATATGGATGGTTTTACTAATGTGACACACTCCGCTCCACCACACGCACGTGTTACCTTCTTACTTTTTCAGCACAGGGGATAATCTTTTGTTTTTGGTAAAGTTGTGTTCCTTTTTAGCTCGTCTACAAGCGTACAAGATACTGGCTTAGAGGATAAGAAGAGTTAGCTTAAGGAAGTTCACAGCAGGAAAGTTTCCTGCCCCACTCTTCAACCACTTGTGTTCTCCAGAAGTGTGTCTTTGGAGAGTGAAGGATGGGCTGTGGATGGGGAAATCTGAAACGATGGAGGGAAAATCAGAATCAAAACCTACGTCCGCATAGAGTACTCTTCACACCGTCACTGCCTCCTGTCTTTGAGTGGATGATTCAGACATCTTCAAGAAGGTTTTGTATTTCCAGCTCCCAAGACTCATGGCTTTGATGGATGTTCTCTTTCATCTCTTAAATTGTTCACCTATTGTTCATCTATTCTTTCCTGCCTTTGACTTTCTAATTCTGCTATTCTTTCGTCTACTTTTTCTTCTGCAAATTCAGTACGTCAGAGGGACTGAATTAAGGCATAGCAGAGGCAAGAATGGTTATTATTTTTAATGTCTTTGTTAAGAGAACCAAGATCAGTTCACACACACACACCAACACTTACAAACACAGCTTCTTTTCTCTGTTTCCCATCTTACGATTGACGGCCAGTAAGAACCAAGCTCAAAGCAATGGAGCCTTTTCATATCAGAGCTGACAATGCAACACACACTCTTGTTTGTTTGCAAAGGAGTTATGATATGGCTTTTGACTTTTTAACCTCCAGTTCTCCCATGTGGAAGATTCTGAAATCCAGCATGAAGGAAACCAACCAACCACATGAATACTGGGAAATTTTCAGTTATGTCTCTCCTGTTCTTCATATGCAGCAATCTTCATTTTTGTACCTTCCTGTGACTAAGCAACAACAACTGACCAGTGTACAAACAAGCAGCCCAGGATTCTTTTTCCTGAGCTCTGGAAAGCGGATGGCCTCTCCTCTCATTATTAATTCTTCACCAACTCAGCACATTAAGGGTCTATTCATGTATTGATCTTCATAGCTCCAACCCAACTCCAATTGCTTTTGTTGTGCACATGGTAAAAAGCACCCTTTAAATCCCTGGATGAAATAAGAAAAGAAAAGTACTTTTGATACCTCTGTTCACATAATCACCTCCTCCTCCTCCTCCTCCTCCTCCATCCAAGTCTCACATCCATTCTTGGGTATATGCTTCTTCAAGTTCTCTCCAGTGTTCTCTGTTGTTTGAAAAAAATGTCCAAACAATTATTCCTATAGGAAAAAGCAAGGGATAGTCTGCAGATGACCAAAAATAGCTTTAACATATGTAACGATAAAATAATCCAATATCTCTATTCAGACCAGGTCTCTCCATAGTTTTCAGTTTAGTTGTTGTTGTTGTTCAGTCGTTCAGTCGTGTCCGACTCTTCGTGACCCCATGGACCAGAGCACGCCAGGCACGCCTATCCTTCACTGCCTCTCACAGTTTGGCCAAACTCATGTTAGTAGCTTCGAGAACACTGTCCAACCATCTCATCCTCTGTCGTCCCCTTCTCCTTGTGCCCTCCATCTTTCCCAACATCAGGGTCTTTTCTAGGGAGTCTTCTCTTCTCATGAGGTGGCCAAAGTACTGGAGCCTCAACTTCAGGATCTGTCCTTCTAGTGAGCACTCAGGGCTGATTTCTTTAAGAATGGATAGGTTTGATCTTCTTGCAGTCCATGGGACTCTCAAGAGTCTCCTCCAGCACCATAATTCAAAAGCATCAATTCTTCGGCGATCAGCCTTCTTTATGGTCCAGCTCTCACTTCCATACATCACTACTGGGAAAACCATAGCTTTAACTATACAGACCTTTGTCGGCAAGGTGATGTCTCTGCTTTTTAAGATGCTGTCTAGGTTTGTCATTGCTTTTCTCCCAAGAAGCAGGCGTCTTTTAATTTTGTGACTGCTGTCACCATCTGCAGTGATCATGGAACCCAAGAAAGTGAAATCTCTCACTGCCTCCATTTCTTCCCCTTCTATTTGCCAGGAGGTGATGGGACCAGTGGCCATGATCTTAGTTTTTTTGATGTTGAGCTTCAGACCATATTTTGCGCTCTCCTCTTTCACCCTCATTAAAAGGTTCTTTAATTCCTCCTCACTTTCTGCCATCAAGGTTGTATCATCAGCATATCTGAGGTTGTTGATATTTTTTCCGGCAATCTTAATTCCGGTTTGGGATTCATCCAGTCCAGCCTTTCGCATGATGAATTCTGCATATAAGTTAAATAAGCAAGGAGACAATATACAGCCTTGCCATTTTCAGTTTAGTAATAAGTTGTAATGCAGCAACTTCTCTTTCTGAAAGTCTTCTGTTATAAGACAGCTGCTTTGAGATCCTGTATTGAATGTCCTGGGAGACTGGAGTGTTCTCCTACTGGCTTCTCTGTCTGATGTCAGATTTCTGTCCATTTATCCTTTGATGTAGGGTTTGGCCTGTTTGTCCAATATAGAGAGCTGAAGGGCACTGCTGGCATTTGATGGCATACACAATGTTAGAAGATGAGCAATTAAATAGGCCTGAGATGGTATGTTTGATGTTGTTGGGTCCAGTGATGGTGTTGTCTGGGTGTATGTGGCAGCAAAATTGTCATCTAGGTTTATTGCAGGCTCTGGTACCAGTGTCCATGTTGCTGTAGTGTTTATTGTGGGTGAGGAGTTGTTTAAGATTGGGTGGCTGTCTGTAGGCAATGAAAGATCTTCCTCCCAGAGCTTGAAAAAGTCAGCGACAGGTTTACAATACCCACTGAGTCAATCACCCATCTCCTACTACCCTTCTGAGAAAAACCCCACCCTCCCACTACATATAAGGGCCTGGTGACTTCTGTTTCAGTGTATCTGAAGAAGTGTGCATGCACACGAAAGCTCATACCTAGAACAAACTTAGTTGGTTTCCAAGGAGCTACTGGACAATTTTTTAATTTTTTAATTTTTTTTGACTGCATCAGACCAACACGGCTACCGACGTGACTCGGTTGTTTGGTTGCTGCATCCACTTAAGTCCTGCTGCTAGTTTTAGATTGTCCACCCATCACATAGGCGGTCATCCTTTGGATCTTTTGAAATTGTAGGGTCTCCACACTAGCACTGCTTTATTCCATTGACACAAGTCACCTCTTGCCATATGCTGTGCATATGTCCATTTTAGCTTTGCAGCCTTTCCCACAACAGTCGTTAAGTATTGACCTCTGCTGTACTCAATCATTATAAAATCATAGAATGGAAGGGACCACAAGGGTCATCGAGTTTAAGCCCAGCAATGCAGGCATACTTTACCCATTGTGAGGCTCACACCCACAACTCAGAGATTAAAAGTCTTACACTTTCAAGATCTCTGTCAAAGAATGACAACCAAATCAGCCAGAGACCCCAATTGCACTATACTTCCCCCCCAAATAATAATAATAATCAACACACAATTTGTAAAAATAGTAAAATAAGAAAAACTACCCCCACATTCCCCACACATCACAGCTGAACAACCAGACAATAAAAAAAATCTTGTCCTTTGGGGAAAAAATATGTATCTCTTTCAGGGAAGAATTTTAATGTGCCTGATTTCTTTCCTTCTTTTGTATTTCCTACCAAGTTTAGGTTAATTAAAGAACAAAATAATCTTTCCTTAAAAAGAAGAAGAAGACATCATGTGGATGCAAAGCAAGAGATTGCTTCTTAAACTAAAAAAATAAGGGAAACAGGCTTGTCAGCCTGGCTAATGGTTCTGAATATTGATCAAACAGATTCTTTATTAGATTTTTGAGACAGATGATTGCAGTTTAATACCTAGCTAATGATCATTCTTATGCCAGTCTCAGAAATGATAATTACTTTATGATTAGCACCATGATTGAAATCGGTGTAATTTTTAGCCCCTCAAGATGTTTCTGATGACTTCTCTCTCCAGACAACATGTTGTCATGAATGGCTGATAATTATTATGGAAGCACACAAAAAAAGACCGAGTAAGTTCTCCATGAACCTTTTACTTTCTCCCCCTCCCCTCACTAACCTTCTTTATTCTTCTTACTCTTCCTACGTCCGCATAGAGTGCTGTTCACACCATCACTGCCTCCTGTCTTTGAGTGGATGATTCAGACATCTTCAAGAAGGTTTCGTATTGCCAGCTCCCAAGACTCATGGCTTTGATGGATGTTCTCTTTAATCTCTTAAGGTCTTCAACAATCTGTTCTTTTCTGCCCTTGACTTTCTAATTCTGCTATTCTTTAGTCTCCTTTTCCTTATCAGATTCACTCAGTGGCCATCATTCACTGCATTATAGTTTGACTGCAGCTCTGCACCCTTCCTTTTCCATGGCTGGTTGACATGCAGAAGAGCAGGTGCCAGGTGCGATTGATGGCAGACGGCAGTGCTAAGTTCAAGCAATTTTACTACATTTCTTTGTGGCATTTGAAGACAGATAACACTGCTTTTGCACAGGTTAGATGCAGTATCATTTATCTTAGGAGCACTGGACTACAAGTTTGCAGTCAACTTGTTTTTAGGTGTTTGTTGTTTGTAGTCAATGCTATTTTTCTAGGAAAAGAGGCACCAGAACTCACCATGAATGTCTCACTTGTTCTCTTATAATGGCAATGGCACCCACCCTTTTTCTGGCTGAAAAAAAGCCCTGTTTGTAGTCTTAGTTTTCTGCTCTGGGTTGTTCAACTGGCCAATTTCCCTTACATTTTGCTTGGTTTGTCACAGGAAGTAGCTCACAAATTAAGAGTGAACCCTCTTTTATGTGTTTAAATTCCAAGAAATCTTTTTATTTGGTTTTATATGCTGTTAATGTGCTTTTACACTGCTGATTTTATGTTGGGTTCCTGTTGTAATGATATTGTTTATCATTTTTAGAGGGTTTAAAAAATATTATGCAGTTTATCAATATTGTAAATAAATAACTACCTGGCAGAGACACATGCCTGGCAGGCATGTTCTCTCCCTCCTGGTCGGTAGTTTGGGAGCTTCAAAAGCTTTCTTCTGCCTGAACATCACAGCGACTGATACCAAAAAGCAGCAGCACACTTAGAGATCTGCAGAGTATTCGCAGCATGCATAAACATACCTCAGCAACTCAGCATTTTGGCTAATCTACTTTATTTACATATAAACACACACGGAGCACTGCAACATGGCTCCCTCTCTCTCTAGCATCAGACAGCAAAGAGAAAGAACAAAGGACAATAGTCCCACTTCACGGAACACAGTAACACAAACATCCTGTCTCTGTCACTTCCCACTTTGTGGAATGAAAACATACAACGTCATGTGATAGATAACAATCCCATGACTGCAGACATGGGGAATGAATCTCCAACAATGACTACAAGATTCCTTTCCTGGTCTGTCACCACCAGCTCAAATGCCACCACTGTAAAGGGGGAGTTAGGATTTTATACTTCCATATGCATGATTTTACACTTACTATACTGAACTACATGTTTTATTTTAATGCACATTCACCAAACAGGACTATTGCTATTGCCCCATTCCTGTTTTTTGGGAAATGCTACAATGGGGGCAGAAGGTTAGTAAATGGTGTGTGTATTCATATATAAGTTATGGCTTCTGCCTAAGTCTCTGTTTTTCCAAAAGCGCAAGGGTGAGTTTGCTCAAGTGAGAATGGAAGATTTGTTTTCATTTTCTGTTAAGTCAGAGTGCTTCTAGGAAGCATTAAGAGGCAAGTTAATGTTTACAGCAGCGGGGTTCCAGAAGAGAAAATGAGAGCACGCAACAGAACCAAGGGGGGGGGAAGTCAACTACAACAACCCCCAAGAAAATAAACACTATATTAAAAAAAATACTTCTGCTAAATATAGTCAGAGATGAGTTAAGCACTAATTGATTGTGCTATCATTAGGCTCAGTGTGTATTTTCATGCTGTTTCCATTCCACAAAATAATGTCCTTAATAATTATCATCATTTTAAGACTTGCGGGTCTCTCAATGCATTGGGGAGGGGCAGACACAAATGCTACGATTATACCACATAATATTATTTCCACACAGCTTAGAGAAGAGAAATCAATTCATGTAAAATTTGTCAGTGACATGAAATCCTTTAATCACACTTCCCCAAAGTGATATTAACCAATGACATAGAATATGAGCAGTGATACCAGGAGGATCCAAAAAGAAACTTAAGGCGTGTCCATGGGATTTTGGGCTCCTGCCCTTTGAACTTGCCATCTCACAATCTGCTTTTGAAAGCCCCCTTACTTTCAAAGGTAGGCTTCCAGCTGGCAGGTACAGCTGGTGAGGGATGCTGTTTGTGAAAAAGAATCCCAAAGCATTCTGGGGTATGTAGAACATTCTGCATGGCTATGTAGATCCTGCCCAAACACCTAATAGTATTTTTGTCTAGTATTGCCATGTGATTCCTAACTCTACTTCTGGTAATGTTATTTAACCAAATCATTGTGAGGAAGCCTTGGTCATACCAAAGTCCAAGCGTGGTTGCTGGTCATGATGGCTATACCTCCTCAGTGTTGGAGGCAGTATGCCTTTGGATACCAGTTGTGGGGTATCACAGGTGGGGAAAAGTGCTGTTGCATTCAGGTCCAGCTTCTGAGCATCCCATAGGCATCTGGTTGGCCACTGTTAGAACAAGAAAATGGACTAGATGAGCCTTCAACTTATTCTAGCAGGGCTCTTCCTAAGATCTTATGCAGGGCTTTTTTCGGCCAGGACTCATCAGAACTCAGTTCTGGCACCTCTCACGTGCGTTCTGGCATCTCTCCATTTAAGAGAAAGGGTGTGTATGAGCTTACAGGGAGTTCTGGCACCTCTTTTTCTAGAAAAAATATCGCTGATCTTATGGTGCCTATCATATCCATACCTCCAGGGATTTCCTTATCTTATTATCTCCCCATAAAAGATTTCTGAGTAGGAACACAAGCGTTAAAGACCAAATGTGAAGTAAGGTACAAATCTTTTTCATACCACAACTATCAAACTACTATTAAATACACTGGCTATCCAATTTGTGTACTAACCACATGAGAACGTATGCGCAGCACTTCCTTACATCGAAGCAGACACCAACGTGGAGATTGTCTCTGAGCAGGGAAATTATAACCCTTTTGTGATATATTATATAATATGGCCCCACCCTTTCTAACAGGGATCCTACTATCCTGCTTTAGGGTTCATTGGGATCTCCCCAATAGCTGAACCTAGCAGTGGTGATTTAGACAAGCTCAAAAATATTTTAGCATTTTATTCATTTACATCGGCTGTTTTTCTGGGAGGAAGGCTAGCCATCTTTCAAAATCCCCATTTTTCTCAATTTTGATGGCCAAGTATTGTGAGCAAAAAAAAAAAAATGAATATACTAGTGTGCACAAAATGAATATATTAGCAAAAATAGCATGCAAAAATATGTTATATTAAGGGAAACTGATTGTGCAAAAATGTGAGTCTTTGGCAAAAATGCATAGGGAAATGTGCACCTTGGTGAATTTTCATGGGGACAATCGCAAACAGCTGTAGAAATGTGAAGAACTGAACTTAAGATTGGGGCGGAGGGGGTGAGAACCTGAGAGAAGACAAAATTGACAGATTCACCCGTTCTTACCCATTTAATAGCAAGACAGAAGTGGCTGGCATTTAAACAAAAAAACACAATTCCACTATGCTTTGTATATTGTGTCTTTTTCTGTAGAGCACGTCACATTTCCCAGCTGAATCATTAGGACTCGGAAGGATGTGCCGTGCGTTCCACAGCATCCTGGCAGAATTGATTTCATCGTCCCATGGGAGTCCTTCATAGAGTAGCCTAGCCTTGAATATTTCCAGCAGAGGTGATAACACATCCTCTCTTGCCAGCTTGTTCAATTTTCTCCAAAATTAACTTATATTTTTCTCTGCTGCATCTTAAAGCCAATTACTTTTTGTTCTGTCCGCAGCAACATGTGAGAATCAATCTCTGACAGCTTTTCATCCTGTTGGGGTGCCTGAAAGAGATCCTGGCGTCAAAACCACCACTGAATTTGAGCAAGACTGCACTCCACAACAGGATGTAAATCTTATATTTCTCTCTCTCTCTCTCTCTCTCTCTCTCTCTCTCTCTCTCCGTGTGTGTGTGTGTATGTGTGCCTCACGCACATCCCTCATTTGTATTCTTGCCTTGTTATGCCAACACGGAAAACTAAAGATTTGCAGGCAATGTTTTTGGCTGGTATATTCCCCACTCATTCATTTCAGACTCCTCTCTTTCTCATCTATATGTGCCATAACTGCCATGTTCCCCTCCCTGGGGGTGCTTAAAACTACAGCAAGCTGTCTCCCTAGCTAGTTTGCGGGTCACCCCTGGTGTAGGTCAAATAAATACTCCCCCATCTCCCTCATTCTCTTAGATTGAGGAGAATGGCTGGGGCAGCTAAGAAGGGCCCTCACACAAATGCCTGTGCATGAACAACAACAACAACAACAACAACAACAGCAACAGCAACAACAGCAACAATTTATTATTTATAAATTGTTTATTTATTATTTATTTATTCCCCAGCCACTCTGGGCAGCTTCCAGCACAATATTAAAATACAATAATTCATCAAATATTTAAAGCTTCCCTAAACAGGGCTGCCTTCAGGTGTCTTCTAAAAGTTAGATAGTTGTTTATTTCTTTGACATCTGGTGGGAGGGCATTCCACAGGGCGGGTGCCACTACCGAGAAGGCCCTCTGCCTGGTTCCCTGTAACTTGTCTTCTCACAGTGAGAGAACCGCCAGAAGGCCCTTGGTGCTGGACCTCAGTGTCTGGGCAGAATGGTAGAGACCTGGCTGGGAAGCTTAAAGCCTGCTTAAAGCAATGGATTCAAGTTACAAGAAAGAAGATTCTGACGAAACATCAGTAAGAACATTCTGACAGTAATAACTGTTTGACCCTTGGGTTTTTTTTAAGTAGAGGTTGGATGGCCATCTGTCATGGGTGCTTTAGTTGAGATTCCTGCATTGAACAGGATTGGAATAGATGACCCACAGTGTCCTTATTAACTGTACAATTCTTTGATTCTATGATACTAAGAGTAATAAGGCCAGTTAGAAAGGGCTGAATTGTGCTCCTGGGTCTGATGTTTCCCACCCCTGGCTTATGTGGATGGAAGTCCCCTTGAGTCCACTGGGCTTTCTGCCATGTAACTGTGCATAGCAGCACAACCTTTGCTCACATTTCAACAACCGCTAGAAGGAATTCAAAGTCCCTCACTACCCACTGTCTGATGCTTAGAAGGTCCAGGTATCTTTGCAAAGGAACCAAGTAGAAGATGCTGAAGATAATGGTGATGATTTTGACAGCAGTCATCTTGAGAACAGCTGGTGGGGGTGGGGTGGTGGAACCACAGCAAAATGCTTGTTTGAAAAGTCAGTCAGCTGCAACTGCTAAAGACCTGATACTGATGACTGAGAGGCATGACATAGTCTTCTTTTCCCTCTTTCAGAGATAGTCATATCTTCAGTTTCAGGAGTAAACTTGGTTGGATTTAAGCTGCATTGGGCTTTAAATGAAGAGCGAACAGATCAACATCTCATAATCTCATCACCGTCATCAAAATGCTTAATATTTCCATGCAAGAGAAACGCTGGTCACAACCAAATCCATAGGAGTGCCTGTGATAGTTACTGCTGCCTCAGCCATTTTGTGAATAGTAATTACTTCTGTACTGAAACACAAACTCGTCTGTGAGCCACATTCCCGGGCTCAAAAGCCCAGCCCTCTATCCCTACGGTGTTTGAAAATGGTTTTTGTTATTCAATGGTGAGGGGAATGACCTTTGTTCCTTAACTCGTTCCCAAAGCTGGGTCTTGGCAGCGAAAATATATCTGAAAGATGAGCTCTGAGTCTTCTTGCACAGGCCTGTCTCTGAGAGAAAAGTAGGAGAGGATAATATGGCCTAGCAGGCAAAAAAAGCAGAGATGGTATAGTCCCCAATTGCGCTGCATAATTCTTTCCAGAAGGGAAGCCTTTTGTAATAATCATACCAAAAGGTAGTGCTAGCCACATGCAAATGTGACTTGTTTTAGAAGGGCTTCTTTAATAAGATATTACAGTGCACCATTTTCAGAGTGCCCGTTTCCCATTGTGATCAATTAATTTAACAAGACAGAACATTTAATTACTATATTTCTGTGGCTGTGTTCTTCGGCAGTAATTGGTAGCTCATTATCCTTAGCCCCACCAATGTACTGCCATTCTCACTCCCCCTTCCTTCCTTTTTCTTCCTCATGGGCCATTAAGCCATGTAACAGGTACATTGACACAAGGCAATTGCAAGGATATCCATGCCTTATTAAACTGGCAGAGGTACATCAACATTCAAAGAGACTTTGGGGATAGAAGGCTGCTTGCTACATATGAGCCTGGAGGAAGAATGCAAAATTGTGAAAGATCCTTGAACAGACCTCAAGATTCTCAAACAGCATGCAGGAACAGAAACACCAGTACTCAGTAGGCGCTGGCCAATTTGGGCAAATGGGCCATGACTGGACCAACCTCAGCCTGCTCTCAGCCAGCCCTCCCTGCCTGCCTCCTTACATACAGCCAGCCTATGGGATGGTGCTGTCAGCTTCCTCCTCCTTAGTCTCATTGGATTAGCTGGCTCTGCTTATTATTGGCTGTGGCTCCATCTACTGTTCATCTCCCCGCCCTCAGCCTCACCGGTCCCAATGGGCACCAGGCACAACTGCTTGTATTTAGATCATGGTGTTAGATCCCAGAGCAGCATCCCCCAACCTAGTGCCCACCAGATGTTTTCAAGTACCTCTCCCAGCATGGCTACCAATGACCCTGTTGGCTGGAGCTGGAGCATTTGGAGCATCTGGAAAGCACCATGTTGGGGTTCATGCTATTTAACCAATCTCTCTGTTGCAAGGTATAGGTACGCTTTTATAAAAGCCAGATTTAATGCTTTTCCATCAAATGTTTTGGGTAATAGACTTTCCAATGGCCAAATCTCCCTCCTTTGCGACTGTAACAGCGGTTCCATAGAATCCTTACAACATATATTTTTTTGCTGTCCAATTCATTCGGCAGCTCGGTCAAAATTTTTGTTTCCACTTTTGAAGAAAACCCATGATGGAACCCAGGATGCTAAATTAATTAATTTATTAACTGACGAGGAACCAAATAGATCCTATACAGTCGCTAGGTTTTTGATTAATGTGCTATCTACAAAGAAGAGAAATGGCTCTCTGCTCATTTATGACAATGCAGAAAATAACTAACTTAAAATTAGTTCAGTTGGACTATTCTGATTTCGGTTTGACTTAGATGGAAGGGTGTAAACGGGCTATTTTAAAATTGGTTTTGTACCGTATTGTTTAAATTTGTTAAATTGTTTTATTTTGTGTGTATTATGATGAATGTGTTTTTGCTATGTGATATGGGCCAAATGGCCGAAATAAACTACCTACCTACCTACCATGTTGGGGTGAATGGTGCTAGAATGTGAATTCAGTTATGCATTCAAGTACATGGGTTTTCCTCAGGGCTTGCAAACCATCATACAGTGGTACCTCTGGTTAAGTACTTAATTCGTTCTGGAGGTCCGTTCTTAACCTGAAACTGTTCTTAACCTGAAGCACCACTTTAGCTAATGGGGCCTCCCGCTGCCGCTGCGCCAGCAATTTCTGTTCTCATCCTGAAGCAAAGTTCTTAACCCGAAGGTACTATTTCTGGGTTAGTGGAGTCTGTAACCTGAAGCGTCTGTAACCTGAAGCATATGTAACCCGAGGTACCACTGTATTTAAGAGGAACTAGGATTGACTCCAAGGGCTTAAGGGGAAAACTCTTATTTTAAACAACTATCTGACTTTTAGAAGGCATCTGAAGGCAGCCCTGTTTAGGGAAGTTTTTAATATTTGATGTTTTATTCTGTTTTTAATCTGTTGGGAGCTGCCCAGAGTGGCTGGGGAAACCCAGCCGGATGGGCAGGGTATAAATAATATTATTATTATTATTATTATTATTATTATCATCATCATCATCATCATCATCAAAACACAGACCAAGATTTCTACCATGTTCGCCCTATTCTCTGATTTTTACAGTTAATTTTGCTATTTCTGCGTACTCCATGAGTTTCCACTGCCATTCTTCAACTGTGGGTATTTCAAGGCAACAAAGCATTCCAAAGAGATTGGATGAAATTTACAACATACATAGAAAAGAACTATACACAAATAAAGACACTCATGGGACTGAAATAGACCTCATAATGTTTATTAAAAATCATTCGTTTTGGATTTAAGAATATTCAACAAACATATTACAACAATTGAAGGATGTACATTAATGAAATTTTGAATAGTATTATTCTATAGTATTAAGTACACATAGAATGTAAACATGACAAATGCATAAATGTAAAGAAAAAATAGAGAAACCAGAAGAAGGAGGGAGGGAAGTACAAATTCGTTTAGAGTTAAAATAATAGGGTTAAAAGAAATAAGGTATATATTATGTATTAGGATGGTGAAATTTGGGGTGACTGCTGTCACCATCTGCAGTGACCATGGAGCCCAGGAAAGTAAAATCTAAAATTTCTGCATATAAAATTTAACCATATATAATATACATATTTTCTGCACACTTTGCCCTAGTACAGGGTTTCCCAAACTTGGATCTCCGGATGTTTTGAGACTACAATTCCAATGATCCATGAGCACTGGTCCTGCTAGCTAAGGATGATGGGTGTTGTAGTCCAACAACAGACAGAGACACAAATTTGGGAAACCCCGCGCCTAGTACTGTATATGCATTTTGAGCACTGAGAACTAAATGTGCAAGGATGGCTGTGTTTCAGTTCACATGCTTCAGAAAGTGCAAAATAGGCCAGTTCACCTTTAAATGTGAACTGAATCAATTCCACCACTGCCCCATCCCTACTTGGTTGCTTGCAAGTTATGCCAGCTTGTTCTTTACAACGAGGTTCCTACATTTTTCTTCATAATTGATAATGGGAGAACATATTCTCCCAAGTGTTAAGGAGGGTCTCATCTATCAGGCCCGCAGCAAAGTGATTTACGAACTTCAGCAATGTGACAAAGCAGACTCAGCCACTGATGATGGGAATCTCTGAGCACTTGACAATTAGATAGGGGTTGGCAGAGAGAAGATGAAAGATATCAAGAGTAGTGGAACCCACTTACTGTGAAACACTGTGAAAGTCCCAAGGATGCATTTCAATGAACTCTGCCTATTCTCTTCTAGAAAAGTTTCATTCCACTTGAAATCCCTGCGGCGGGCAGGAAATAATACCACACAGAGATACAAGTCTTAACTGTTGCACATTTTGGAGACAGTTGCTACTCACTCCCTTACTTCTGACTAGTTGAAACAAAAGCAGAGCAAAGCATTAATTTGTGACCCCACGTACCAAGAAGTCCCCCATGTTTTCTGCATTGTGGCCATTTCTTCAAGCTGAGAGCAAAAGGATGCAGACTACCCAGTGGGAAGTTAATATTTTGTGGGGCCCTTAACATAGCTTTTTGGGGGACCCTATTCATTCACCTAAATAAATATGACCATGTCAAAATTAGGGGCATGTGAGGAAATCATGATAATAATGTTTCTGCCTTTTCACTCTTCTTCCTCCCCTTCCCAAGCAACTTAGGATCACCCAGGGCATTTTTTCCCAGCTGGAACTCTCAAGAACTCACTTCTGGCACCTCTCAGGTGGGCACCATTGCCATTATAAGAGAACAAAGGAGGCATTCACGGTCAGTTTCGACACCTCTTTTTCTAGAAAAATATCACTGGGAACTATCCCTGCTGTGGGCCACATGTCAAAGGTTACGTGTGGGTCCCTTGGCTGCAAGGGGGGGCTAATTCTGTGCATGCTGCTGAGGGCCTGAGGGCCCTGTTCCTGCCTCTCTCCATCTGGCTTAAGGTGGGACCTGTCAGGCCTCATAAGGACTGCTGCCACTGCTGCCCAGGAGGACTGGGGTATTTTGGGAAAACTTTTGTTGGGAGTTTTTTTGCTGCTATTACTGATATTAATTTTTTTGTATCTTTATTTTTATGTGGAAATTGTTCAGTTTGGCTATGTAGTCTTTTGATGTGTTTTATTTATTTTTATGACTCCTTTGCTATGTTTGTAATTATGTAAATCGTTTCCTGTTGTAAGCCACCTTGAGCATTGTTTTATCTGTGGAAAGGCAGCATACAAATAAAATGATGAATGAATGAATGAATGAGGTAAAAGGACCCATGGATGGTTAAGTCCAGTCAAAGGGGACTAGGAGGTTGCAACACTCATCTCGCTTTCAGGCCGAGGGAGCCAGCATTTGTCCACAGACAGCTTTAGGGTCGTGTGGCCAGCATGACTAAACCGCTTCTGGTGCACAGAGGACCGTGACGGAACCAGAGCCCATGGAAACATCATTTACCTTCCTGCCACAGCAGTACCTATTTATCTACTTGCACTAGCGTGCTTTCGAACTGCTAGGTTGGCAGCAGCTGGGACAGAGCAACGGGAGCACACCCTGTCGTGTGGATTTGAACTGCCAACCTTCTGATCAGCAAGCCCGCCCAAGAGGCTCAGTGGTTTAAACCACAGCACCACCCGCGTCCCTGAATGAATGAATATGTACAAATCTGCCACTGGTCATACCCATGAGGTTCAGTAGAGTGACATCTCACCTGTGGTATGGGGCAGGGGGATTAAGGGAATTATTCAAAGTCACATCCACACCATATATTCAAACTAAGGATGTGCATGGACTTCCTGATCTGATTTTGGGCCCAATCTGGTGCTTCAGAGTGGTTGTGATGCAACCCAACTCAGATCTGCCCCCAAATCATGCTGTCAGCAGTAGAGGTGGGCAGAGAAGGAGACATATTTCTCCTTCTCCCACCTGTCAACCATACATTTAATCTGGATTTTAAGTCCTAACAAGCATGTGAGGGTATGAGAAACTGCAGAAAGGGCATTTTGATTCATTTGGTCTTCTAACAGTTTGGTGCTGCTTCCGCTGTAAGAACCAGTGAATACATTGGGACTTGCTCCAATTAGGGGAAACAGATTTGCAGCTTTATATCTATATGGATTTCTTTCTTTCTTTTTTAAGAATCCAAATAAGGACTGCAGGTAAGAAGAGAGTCATTTAACAGTTAGCCAGTTCCTTTGGAAAAGCAGAGCTTACTTGCCAAGACGAGAAAGGCTTTAGTTGCAGAGACAGCAGCTTGCAGGACCCACCCTGGGAGCTCTCCAAGGTCCTGAAGGTGCTCTGAATGGCTTGAATTCTTGACGGGATATTGCTGGGCTTCTCCTGTGAGCCTGGAGCTCATACAGGACAGGCATAGTTCCTGAACAATTCATTATTGGTCTGTCTTACTCGGGGATAAGGTTTTCAACATGGGAATGAAAACCCTGATTGACCAGGGTTCCCTCTCATGTGTTGGAAAGGCTACAGGACAGTAACGCACACACACACACACCCCGGTCTACTGCTGATCTCATATTGACTGAAAAGAATGTCCAGACAATGAAGTATCATAGAGCAGGCATGTCCAACAGGTAGACTGTGAACTACTGGTAGATCTGTTGTAGATCACCGGTAGATCACTGACTCCCCTCAAAGAAAGTCAACGACTTAGGCTCAGCTCCAAAAAGCTCAACAACTTTGACCTGAACCCCAAAACAGGGCTTTCCTTCCCAAAAAGCTATACAACTTTGACCTGAACCCCCCAAAAGGGGGCAGATCACTGCCAGTTTTTAACTCTGTGAGTAGATCGCAGTCTCTTGGGAGTTGGCCACCCCTGTCATAGAGGGGTCTGTGCTGACAACCAGATATTCCTGAATTCCCATTTGCAGATTTGTACTGAATTCCTTATGAGGGCTACTGCCTTTGAACCCAACAGGTTTTGTTCAGCTGTTATTGTCAATATCCACTGATAGACTGTCAGTTACTGTATTTTGTACTGCTCCTGGTATAGCTACAACTACTAGTACTGAGCATGCTTTATTCAGTAATGTTCAGTGGTGTGGTAAAAGAAGATGAGTTATTACTTGGCTCAAATTGTATTGCAGACAGCCTCACTCACTTTAAAACTAAAGCAGCTTCTTTGCACAGGGGATTTCACTTGAGATGTGCACACACCTCTTTCCCTCTTGGCATGTTCTGGTTAGCAAATGAAGGTGAAAATTCAACTTGATGATCAAGATGCAACAGCTATGTGTGCAGCTCAGTTTTACTTCCTTTTATAGCTGCTCTAGCAATGGACAAGCACCTTCTATATCCTTGTCACAAATGTTCACAGAAGTACATTAGTGTAAAGACTAAAATAGCACGAAAGCATCATGTAACTTGAAAATGAAACCAAGGATAGATGCATCTAAAGGTGTCCCTAATTAATGATCGCATTCCTGAGAGCACAGCACCAACACAGCAAATTTCCACTCAACAAAATGTCAAGCACAGCACAACACCAGGGGGAACTTTTAACAGTGCCTTTAATTAAAGAGGATCTATGAGACCACACAGAATATATTTGTTACTGGATGGTTTAGGTGCTGAAAGGTAGTCTCCCAAAGTTTCCAAAGATGTTTTCCATTGGGTTTCTCTTCTGGTTTGCATATTGAATTGTGAGTTCTGGGGTGGAGGTGGGGAGACAGGACTTAAACAACAAAGAGGAGTAACAAGAGTGTTTAAGATTGCTATTTATGCTGCACTGATAAATTAGCCTAGGTATAGCCTGGATTGGAATTGTGGTTTTTGATCAGAGTAAGTAGAAATGTGAAGAAGTGTGCATGCACATGAAAGCTCATACCAAGAACACAGTTAGTTGGTCTCTAAGATGCTACTGGAAGGATTTTTTGATTTTATATTTTGTTTTGACTATGACAGACCAACACGGCTACCTACCTGTAACAGGAAAAAGACTGTGGAGGGTCATTGTCTTATATGTAACAGCATGACAAGAGTGAGTGGCACTTAGATTGATACTTTTTGATTTTGATTTAAAAAAACAAACAAACCCACAAACACATCTTTCATTTGGTTGAAGCCATGCAATAGCACTTCAGGAAATTTTGTCCAGTTCCAATCGATTGTTGTATAGCAATAGATCACAGTGACAACTGTTTCTCATTTGGAATGTCCGGGAGAGTCATGTGATGTTCACACTTTGTCTCTAAGATACCTATTGTTCCACACGTGACTTGATCAATGCCAAGTGTTCTGCGGAACAACCTAAGCAAAGTGTGGGAGGATAGATATCTGCCAGGTGTTTTGGTGTGTTATATAGATTTCCTAAATATTCTTTAAATTGTCTGAATTGAAACTTTGCATGTAAAATATTTGAGGCCCTCCAGAAAGATGTTAGTTTCTTACATTATTGCCTGGATGTCCTAGGTAGGTCAAGGACAACAGGAAGAAGGCTTTCTGTTGCTTTTCATTGAAATAGATTGTCCTGAATCCTTCCCAAGAGTTTTATAACAATCAGTCCAATCCTATCCAGATCTAGGTACATCTAAATCCATTTTAAATCTGCATTGGGCTACAGAAATCTAGCTCTAAAAAAGGCTGAAGCGATCAATTCCAGTTTCTCTCAGTTTCTCAGTTTCCATTCTTAATTTGAGTTCACCACATTTCTGCATCAGTTTGCAGAAAGGAAGGTTTTTTTGGGGGGGAATCATAAAACTTTGCCATCATTTTTGGGTGCATTCCTCCTAATACACAAGTGTGTGTGTGTGTGTGTTGCCAGAGAATACATCACAAATCCAGAGGATGATGAATGCTGAAGGTGCATTTTGGTTCATGTATTGTCCTGGGAAATGTGATTTAGGTAGATTCACACCAAAATCCAAACTGAACTCAATGGGATTGATCTACAGTTAAATTCATTCTTGGCTAAACATAAAGGTTTCTCAGTTGGTTCAGCTACTGAGACTTCAGTACAGTGCCATTTCATGTTGCGAACACACCGCTCTTTGTTTATCTTATTATTTTTATTTCAAAATATTTGAACGTCACTTTTCCAGGCAAAGCCTGTCCAAACCAGCTTACAACAATATAGTCCTGTTTTGTTTTGCTTAAAAATAGTATTACTAAAACCAAGAATAAAAACAGACTCAGTATTCCAATAACAAAATGATATTTCGGCCACCATCCAATGAGTAGGACAAATGTTACCCAAGGGGAAAGCCAATAAAAATTAGTCTTGAAGGCCTTCCAAAAAGCCTCAAATGTAGGTGCCTACAACAGCTCTACTGGCGAGGAGGAGGAGGAGGAGGAGGAGAATTTTATTACTTGTACTCTGACTGGGTTGCCCCAGCACAGTTCCAAAGATGTGGAGTTGCTCACATATATATGAGATTGACAGACCAAGAGGACCTTCAGTTGAGAGCCCATGGTACAGGCACAATGGTATGGGTTCAAGCAGTATATTAGATGGCTTCAGCCCAAACCATTTAGGGCTCTAAGGCAGTGTTGGGCCTCCAGCTGTTTTTGGACTACAGCTCCCATCATCCCTAGCTAGCAAGGCCAGTGGTCAGGGATGATGGGAGTTGTAGGCCAAAAACAGCTGGAGGCCCAAGGTTGAGGAACACTGCTCTAAGGGGTTAAAAACAGCAGACCCTCCAAGTGCCCCTACCTTCCAGGAACAGTCCCGGACTTACAGAAGTCATCCCGGTTTCTGATTTGATCCCAGAATGTCCCTCTTATCCTTAGGATGTGCCTGTTTTCATCGGAGAAATGTTGGAGGTATCCAACCCCAGAGCCACCTGAAAGCCGCCATGTATAGGGAAGCTTTTTAATGTTTAATATGTTTTTTTATGTATGTTGGAAGCCGCACAGAGTGCCTGAGGCAACCCAGTCATATGGTGTCAGGGACTAGACTGGACTGGAGGAATGGGAAATGAGCCCTCAGTCTGATCGGCTCCCCTCAGAAGAGAAGGGGGAGTGGAAAGTTTCACACACACAAACACACACACACACACACACACACACACACACACACACACACACACAGAGAGAGAGAGTCTCCAGCAGTTCCAGGAGGAGAGGGAGACGGGGATGACGTACAGCTGAATGAGGAAATGCCTAGTTATAAGATAGTGGAGGAGGAGGAGGAGGGAGAAGTTAGAGAACAGACAGCAGAGACCTCTCTGGAGAGCATGGGAGACCCTCCTAGTCCAAGGGCTTGCTGGTCCCTCCGCATTCAAGAACAGAGAATGCAGAGGGATGTTCCTCCTGTGACTTCCCGTAGGTTTCCAGGATGTTGTGTGAGACAGAAGAGGAGGGACTCTTGTGTAGCCAATATCTCCTATGCGTGGAGACATGGATCTTTTGTCTTGCAACCAGATGGCTGAATAAAAAAAACCATAAAATATGAACTTCGTTCTTCTTGTCTCTGAGGCTACAAGGGGAGGAGAGGATACTACACGCCTGACAGATGAACAGGGTATTATTTATTTATTTATTTATTTATTATTTAGGATGTCCCTATTTTCATTGGAGAAACAGCACTTTAAATTGGGCTTAGAAACGCTCTGGAAGCCAGCATAGCTAGTGTTGAATGTGCTAACTGATTGAAGTTTCCCAAAATAAACGTAAGAAGGTGCCTTGCCTTGAGTCAGACCATCAGACCAGTATTGTCCAAACTGGCAGAAGATGGTGTTTCCCCCCCCCCCCAGGGTTTAAGGGCAGGAACATCCCTAGCCCTAGCTGGAGATGCCTGAGATTGCACCTGGGGCCCTCTGCATGCAAAGCAGATATTCCACTGCTGAGCTACAACCCTCACCTGTCTCTTCCATTTATAGGTTTGCAAGCATGGTTTTATATCAGTGCAAAGCCAAGTCTCATTCTGGAATTAAGAATGACATTTGGACGCAGCTGTCTTGGAGGAGAAATTTGTCGTTTGCTGGATCCTCTAGTCTTAGAAGCAGAGGTGCTTCTCTACTATCGCACATACAGGTGATATTCTGTCATGGCAACAGTGTGCACTGGAGGGAGCAAAAGTGTGCAGACTTGTAAGCTTTGCGTTCAGTTTTATAATCAGAATGCTTCAGAATCTGTAAGGAAAACCAATGTCTATAATTCAAACAGCTCTGGGATTGCTAAAACACATTCTCATAGATTTTTCTAGATGCATCAACAAAGGCACAAAACTTTCGGGGATATTGGAATAAAGCAAAGAAAACTGAGGAGGAACTGAGCAGGATTCAAACTCAGGGTTTTTGTTTACTTTCCAAAGAATTTGTCTCTATTATTGGTGAAACTGGCACTTTTAGAAATGTTTCTCTGCCCTTGCAAAGAACCACTCTTCATTGTGGTAGCACCTGCTTCCTTTACTGTATTGTTTCAGTGTCTGCTAAAAAAACATTTTGTTTAGGTAAAACTACTCAGGGATGCAATTTTATTATGCATATTTACTTTTAAACTTCTTATTTTTTTTCCTAGTTTTTGATAACCGTTATGTGTACTTGCTTTTAAAGTTTGATTCATATTTTCTTATGAACATTTTATATTGTTTGATGTAAACCACTGAGAGGTTTTTGTTGATTAAGCAATAAAGAACTATCACAGATTTCAATGCTTTGGATGGGCAAATTTCTCAATTTCAGTTTCTCTCAGTATCTTATTATTCCAACCTTAAATTCTATAGTCCACATTTCTACTTCAGCTTGTGATTTATTTATTTGTAAATTTACTGCTTAGTCTGTTACTTTAAAGTCCTTTTGAAGTTCTAAGTAGAAAGGCTAATTATACATATGTTGTTTGAAAAATCGTGCGTGATGGGCCAATGGCCGTAATAATAAATATCTATCTATGATTTATTTATTTATTTTAAAAAAACCTCATGAAAATTTCAGTGTTTTGTGCAAACACACACCCTAACATGCAATTTTTGCCTAATATACACATTTTCCCCCAAGCAATTTCCCCTAATATAACACATTTTTGTATTATTTTTTTTACTAATATATGCATTTTAATGCATTCTTTACTATATGCATTTTTAAAACACATCACATGTCTGGAGGACAGCATTGCAAAATTCATAAAAATGCAGATTTCAAAGGATGGCTGTGTTTCACTTTCCATATTATTTTAGAAACTTTCAGCTAGATATGTTCACCGTTAAATGCCAACTGAATCAATCTTCTCCCCCATGCCTAGACTTCACACGAAGTGTTGCTTTAGATGCTAGCATTTAGGGTTTGTTCATATGGATATCCTACTGTAAGGATGATAATGACTGAATCCATATACCTACACAGAGCTATAAACTGGGCAATACGCACTCTACATCTAGAGATACTTCAAGTCAAGAGATTCCTGTCCTGTCGTTCTCTAAATTGGGGCCAATGTCTGACTTCTGACCACCTCTATAGGTGGAGAACTTCAGGTCTTCTCATGTGGCCATTCTGTTACCTCCCTCAGAGAAGAACCAGTGCCCTTGCCCGGTCCTGAGATCTTTCCCCATAACCTTGGTAGCACAAAGCTCTCAGGTCCTGCATCCTGTGACTGGCGTCAGCTCACAACCCTGACACTTGGCATCAGCTCACAACCCTGACACCCTGATGACGCTGCTGACCTTTTTTCTTGAAGTCTAGGCTTTCCCCCTCTCAGTCCTTGATCTCGTTCCTCAGCTTCCTACTGCTGGCCTTATTAATCCATTCCCATGGTGTCAGAGTGTCAGTCACAGATGAGCCCAGAGACCTGCACCAGAACAGCTTGCCCAGTCACAGATATAGCCATTGTGATGTTGGAAAGAACCACATGCCTGCGAGCCATGGCTGCCAATTAACGGTATCATCATTTAATTGTGCACAGAATGAGAAAACAGTTGTGCAAATAAATTATTATTACTATTAATGGTGGCCGTGTAGAAAACTTTTAGCAAAGGTGGGGAAAAAAACATACTGAAAATGTATGCACTCTGCATCTCTAATAAGTTTATTGTTCAGACTTTTACTTGTGTGATTCTCTAGAGAGGCATATGATTACCAGCAAATTGAAGGCTGTAGGCCTCCTTAATTGCTTTCTTGTCAGTATCCCAAGGAAGCATTTGAGTTCTTGAATTTTAAGCTGTCCAGTTTGTTCCTTTGTTTCCTGAACGTAAGGAAGTTAAAAGTAGCTGAGGCATGCTGTTGCGGGTCTATCAAGCAAAGTTCGGAGTTGCTGTAAGCATATTCTTATCTTCTTTAACTATATATCAATCAAATTATAAAGATTCTCTTGCTTACAATGCAGCAAAGTTACACTGCTATTTATCCAGAAGCTCCAGATATTCCTTTCCTGTATAATCAGAATTTTCAAATAGGTCTCGTTTCTCTCTAGTTCCTGCAATTGCTTCCCATGCAAAGAGTTATTAGTTCCTCAAGGTTCCTTTGTATAATATGAAAAAGAATGTTTTTTTTTTTTGTTTGTTTTTTTGCAGTTTGAGGACCAGGTATGGATGAGCATTTCAATTGGTCTGCATTTATAAGTGAAGCAGCCTCGTTTGTACCTCCGAGAATATCATTATTCTTTAAGATTTTTCAATTTTCTCCATTCTGAGAGACAGTCGTAGAGTAAAATAACATACTAAAAATTTCACGTTTTAGAATGAAATACATTTAGAAATGTGTACATTAAGATAAAAACACACATCTAAGTATGTATTTTGTGATAAGATATGTGTATAAAAAACTAATTTGCATATGTTTTTTTTTCTTTTCTTTTAAAAATCTCAGATGAAAGTGGAAATAGTACAGAATGGATGTACAAAAGAACATCTATGACCCACAGACCAGAAATAAACTGATCCACCCATCCATCCCTAATGTGGACACTATAATGTTAGCAGGGAGGATGCTGTCTGCATATGTATTGGCTGTTATTTTGCATGTTACTCCTCACCGGACCACTCATTATCATTATCATTATTTATTGAATTTATATAATGCCCTATACCTGAAGGTCTCAGGGCGGTTCACAAAAAAGATCACAATATATAAAATAAAAATAAAAACAATGACTCAATAATATTCCCCCCCCCAAAAAAAAGGAGCCAAATTTTAAAAGGGTATAGAATGTTGATCAGGTCAACCAAAGGCCTGGTTAAAAGGAACATTTTTGCCTGACGCGTAAAGCTGTGTAATGAAGGCGCCAGGCAAACTTCCCTGGGGAGAGCATTCCACAGATGGGGAGCCACTGCAGAGAAGGCCCGTTCTCATGTTGCCACCCTCCGGACCTCTCGAGGAGGAGGCACACAAAGGAGGGCCTCAGAAGATGATCTCAGGGTCCGGGTAGGTTCATATGGAAAGAGGTGGTCCTTGAGGTATTGTGGTCCTGAGACATTTAAGGCTTCATAAGTCAAAACCGGCACTTTGAATAGGGCCCGGAAACTAATTGGTAGCCAGTGCAGGTAAACCAGGATCAGTGTAATATGCTCAAACAGTCTTGCTCTGGTGAGCAAAAAGCTAATAATTAAAAGTTGATCATACCATATATAACTTAAAAAATATAAAAAAGGACAAACGATTAAAAGAGACTATAGGGGAGGTCAGGTCTTGCATTTTGAGCCTGCAGTTTAGGTCTAGTTTGTGGCGCAAACCAACCATCGGCAAATACCCACGATGACAGTGCAAAATCTAACAACTGAGTATGTCACATATGGGTTTTCATCTTTAAGTAGTAGAGAGGTATAAAGCTGTTCTGTACAACCTGGAAATTTATGCAGTGAAAAGGGGCATGTTTTGTTGTTTCCAGTTGCCCAGAGCAGCATGAGCATTTCCTTTTCTTGTAGAGTGTCTTCCTAAAGCAGCCTTCCTGAGACTTTTAAGATGTGGCTCCACATTATCTATGCGTTTGTGGGCTGTGTGGAATTGTGACCATGATAGCAAGCAGCCGAACTGCAAAAACACATTTTGTGTGAAGCCGTCCTCACACAAACTATTCCAATGGAATGCAAATTATGAGAGTAACCACCAATACGCCTGTACTGTATGCTTTTAGCCTGTGGCCAGATCAGGGTAAGATAATTAGAGGAAGCTAGCCAAAGCCAAATGCCGAAATGTAATTAATGGTTGGAGAAGCTAGTAATTTGTAAGTGTATCTTAGTGTCAGTCTGAGGAAACATGAATAAAACTGCCCCCGTTGCTCAAATCAGTTGGATATTAACTAAACTATCGAGTAAATATGTGGGATGGGAATCTGTTATTTGCATCCTTAATTTGGACACTGCACATGTTCAAAGAAAGCGACAAATTCATTGCTCTGAAATCATCAGATCTTTCGCCGCCTGCTTCCTCAGAATTACAGCTCATTGGCTGTGGGAGGCTGGGCGGATCCTGCCATCAACAACAGGAGATGAATAGATGATAATCACAGTGCACTAGCTCAAACATGTTGTTGTTAGTCGTTTAGTCGTGTCCAACTCTTCGTGACCCCATGGACCACAGCACGCCAGGCACTCCTGTCTTCCACTGCCTCCCGCAGTTTGGTCAGACTGTTGGTAGCTTCGAGAACACTGTCCAACCATCTCATCCTCTGTCGTCCCCTTCTCCTTGTGCCCTCAATCTTTCCCAACGGGTCTTTTCCAGGGAGTCTTCTCTTCTCATGAGGTGGCCAAAGTATTGGAGCCTCAGCTTCAGGATCAGTTCTTCCAGTGAGCACTCAGACATGATTTCCTTCAGAATGGATAGGTTTGAACACTAGTAGGATTGGAAAAAACCTTTGACAAAGGTTAATAGATTGAACTGGTAAAAACTGTGCGATAGGATTGGACTAGAAAACCTGCTGACGAGAGGGAGGGGAGTCGAAGCTCGGCAGAGCATAGATTTAAGTTTGTATGTTTGTAGATATTTTATTTGATGTAATTTGAACTAATTGGAAAATAATAAAAATTGTTATCAGAATGGATAGGTTTGATCTTCTTGCAGTCCATGGGACTCTCAAGAGCCTCCTCCAGCACCATAATTCAAAAGCATCAATTCTTCAGCGATCAGCCTTCTTTATGCGATCCATACAGATGTGTAAATCCAGAAAGATGGAGCAATGTGGCAGTTTGGGCAGCAGAGTCACACGCTGAGGAAACTGTTTGCAAAGAAGTGACAGGGAGGGGATTAGGTCAGGGCCAGAGAGAGAGAGAGAGAGAGAGAGACTTTTAAGGATGGAGAAGGGAGGAAGAATCAAAAAG
>OFHU01004600.1:0-65445 GCA_900245905.1 Lacerta viridis
AATATAAACATGACCCCACAGTTGTAATGCATGTTCCTTTTGCTTCACAACAGATGGAGGTGATAGTTGGGGACTTTGGCATTGTTGTTGTGCCACGAGATGGAACTGACACAGACCGGATCATGAACCACTCCTCAATACTCCGGAAGTACAAAGTAAGTCCTTTTGCAAAAAAGGCATTGGTAAATCACTGTTTTTCAAGGAGTTCATAATACCACTCCTGTAATATGAACTTGCCTTCATTGACTGAAGCCTACTTGCCTTTCTGTCTCATCTGGGACATCTCTCGAGTCAGACTACCGATTAAGCAGTGTGAGCTCCCTTCAGCCATGCCAATTCCTGGAAGCACCTCTACTTTTAACAATCAAGTGTGAGAATTGCCTGTCCTGAGTTAGCCCAGCAAGAACTAAAGTGAATTTGCTAAGAATACCTTTTAACTTTTGTCTCTTGCCTCAGCACAATTTGCTTCTTAATTAAAATGCTCCTTATTTAAAATAATTTCTACTGTGAGGATGCCAAAATGGAAAAGGTCTTGCCTTCATGCTCACCTCCGACAGAGACCAACATTTTAGGGCAGAGCATCACCTGATCATCTTGTGGGAAAGGGCTCTTGTCAATGTTCTTTCTATGGCGAGAGCCAGTGTGCTGTAGTGGGTAAGAGCGGTAGACTCGTAATCTGGTGAACCGGGTTCGCGTCTCCGCTCCTCCACATGCAGCTGCTGGGTGACCTTGGGCTAGTCACACTTCTCTGAAGTCTCTCAGCCCCACTCACCTCACAGAGTGTTTGTTGTGGGGGAGGAAGGGAAAGGAGAATGTTAGCCGCTTTGAGACTCCTTCGGGTAGTGATAAAGCGGGATATCAAATCCAAACTCTTCTCTTCTTCTTCTTCTTCTATGGTTCCTCCACAGAACAATATCCTGGTTGTGAAAGATGATGTGAATCACCCCATGGCCATTGTCAGTTCAACTAAGAGCAGGTGCGTCAGGTCAGGGACTGTGGGTAGGGGAAGGGCAAAAATGTTGGTCAAACTGTGGGGAGTTTTTTTTTTGTTTTTGCCAACAAATATTTCTGCAGGTGTTTGATTGCAGAGCCAACAATGTTTACTAGTAGTTCAGAAAATGGTGGCAAAGGATTGGTTTTCCCTGTTCCCCACCTCCTCCATCCCTCAACAGGGACTGCATTCCTGGCATTCTAGACCCACACCCCAAAGCATTCACTACCCCTTAGACACTCACTGCCGTCACAGGCAGATGTACAGAAGAGACCGTCTCTTGGATGAGAATTTTTCTACTCACAGAAGGCTGAGATATCCTACATGACTCTAGATAAGTAGCCATTGCTGTCCTGTTCCAAGTTACCAACTACTATTTCCAAAGCACTCTCTCTTTCACATGCCTCCGTTTGAAGAGCAGCCACAACCTCTTGCTGGAACCCACGATACATCTCAGTGCTAAGCTGCAGAGTGCAAAGCCAAGGACGTATCTGACAGTGTGTATATGTCTCTGTGTGTGAGAGTGAAAGGCAGAAATGGTGGCCTTCCAAAAAGTTTTGAAGGACACTTTTGTGGGGAGGATAAAAAAAATGAGGTTAGCAAAGAAAATAGAGGGATGAATTCTCCACACTCTGGAACAAAAGATGGGTTATTTAGGCCACTTTCCAGTTTCATCCAGTTTAGGACAGCATGCCTTAGGAACATAGCATTGTGGTTCAGATGATGTATATAATGTCTTCTTTGTCTTATCTTTGCCTTCATGTGCTCAGTTATGGTTGGGGGGGGAGCAGGGGCGTAGCATAAATTTGGGTGGTGCTGATGGGATTGGTTTGGAAAGAGTTGGCAAAAGTGTCAGGCTTTGAGCCACTCATTAAAGGAGTGGGTTTTCATTGCAGGGTGGGGATGGGGGGGGGAGAGGGAGGGTCGGAAGGTGACTGTTTTACATTACTTGCAATTTTAAACCGTAAAATTCGCTTTGTTTAAAAAAAAAGTTTTAAAAGGGAAAAAAAAGATTTGAATATGCTAGAGTTAGATCATTGTTGCTAAAATGGTCATGGCCAAAAACAAAACAAAATGTTTAAAAGGATGTAATAAAAGGAAAATTACACTAATGAAATTTGTGTTGACCTTCACTACTGCTTCCATTTACTAGGTAAATTTCTGTGGTTTGCAGCATTGCAACTAGTTTATGGGACTTTAGAGAATAGTTTGCTGGAAACAAGCACACTTTAACCACCTTATTTTATTTTCACTTAGCAATTACAGCGGTACCTCTGGTTGAGAACTTAATTTGTTCTGGAGGTCTGTTCTTAACCTGAAACTGTTCTTAACCTGAGGTACCACTTTAGCTAATGGGGCCTCCTGCTGCTGCCTGCCAGTGCGATTTCTGTTCTCATCCTGAAGCAAAGTTCTTAACCTGAAGCGTTATTTCTGGGTTAGCGGAGTCTGTAACCTGAAGCGTCTGTAACTCGAGGTACCACTGTATATTCAAATGGAATTCTGCCGTGCTTGCTTCATTTGTTGTAGCAAAGGTTGAATGACCCTATTAGAGAAATGGCTGGTTGTTGTTCAAGTAGCCCGCTGACTCCATCTGCTGCTGCTGCCTCTTCTTCACAGCACAGAATCCCATGTGGAAGGTCTGGTGAACAGGGAAAGGCAGATGAGTCCTAATCCAGAGAAGTCTCCAGTCAGATTTTCATGTGCACCTGGGTTTTTATTGTACTTTTATTTCTGTAGCACAACAACCCTCCCATGTAGCATCAGAAGCTGATTTCAAACTCTGGTGGGAGAGCAGTTGCTAGAGCAGGGCCTTGGTGTGTCAAAAAACAAGAAGAGAAGCCTCGACCCTCTTCTGGACTGAAAGTGAATCATGGTTGTCTGTTTTGTGGACTGAGCAAAGAAGCTGGCCAGGCTGAGGCCAGGACTAATCCCTAGTGGTAGAACGGCTGAGGGATGTTCACAGAATCAAGGCATGGACCAGGATCCCTCCGTCGCTGGGCCATGCTGCAACTACCTTCATCCAAAGTGAAAGTCGATTTCCCCTCCACTCAAATGTCCACACTGTACGGAGTAGGGAGGGGAGAGAGATGTTTCCAGAATGAGAAGCACAATTAAGGAAATAAACAGCCTTCTCAAACAAGCATGGGGATTCATTCTTTATTTGGCCCTTTTCACCCAACCACAACAGAATACTTAATATTGAGCACCATTATCCCCGTGTATGAAGTACTGTTTGAAGCAAGGGCGTAGTTCATGTTTCTTTTTCCAACTACAGCCTTGAACGATAACTTAAAACAGAGTTAGTTATACAATGGAAACCAGCAGAATTATCCAGAGGGATTTTGTCTGTCTCCCACAAGAAAGTCTGTCCCTCCTTTGACTGAGATGGTGATTCAAAACAAGAAGCTTAGGCTGCCATCCTAGACCCAGTTACCTGGGGGTAAGTTCTATTGCATTCAATGGGACTTTCTGATGAGTATATATAGGCTTGCACTGCTAGGCAATTTTACTAAGCTATAACCTAAGGCCGGGTAGGTGGTTCTCACTATATAGCCACATGAGGTTCACAAAACTCTTGAGCTTGTTGTAGATAATCTACCAGAGACACCCCCATATTCATTGTTAAGTATGGGAGGAGAAATGAAGCAAGAACATATTAAAGCACCATTTCTGACAGAGGCTTCTACAAACCTATATATTTATTTTCTACAAGTAACTCAGGGCTTCCCCTGAAGGACTGGGAACTGTAGTTTGATTAGAGTATTGAGAATATGCTGTTTGATATCACTGATTTCCCAGAATTCCTGTGGTGAGGCAATGCTACTGAACCAGTTTTAGGCCTATGCAAGCTTTCAGAGGCCCACACTTCTCCCTCCTTGAGGTTAAGGAACATTAGATGCTAAGAAAGATTTTCAGAAGGAAAAGCAACCTGCAAGATTCAAAGTGGGAGGGTGAGAGTTAAGAGTAATTCATGGTAATAAAAAGGTTTTAATGGAGCATAAGTTAATTGAGCTGGGTTTAACTTCCATCTTATTACATTAGATCAGGCTGGGAGAAAGGAAGGCTAGGATGGCGGAGACTTAGTAGGGAGTTCAGATTCAGCTGCTGGCTCCGAGCTTTGAACTGTGGCCACACACTAACCCAGGGCACATACCTTCTCCTAATATATTCAGCAATCATCATGTCTCTCTGCCCACCGGTTTCTTTAAATTCAGCTGCTTTGTTGTGCAGCCTGCAGGTTTTCCTCTTGCTTCCCAGGAGTGGGACAACTAGGATAAACTTTATGTCTCCGTGCTTGATGCACCAAAGCGGAACAGCTGCAACATAAACCAGAATGATGCACCTGCTCTTCCAGCCTGATGAACGGAACTTTAAAAAGATCTATTCAGCAGCCACATGTGGCTTTTGGAGTCCTGAGAGGCAAAACCGTTTGCCTAACTGATGCTTTGTGTATCCAAGATCTGGCAGAGTACACGAAAGTCTTCTGTCCCAGCTTCCAAAGGCTTCAAGGTCTCTCAATGGGTGGTATGTTGTAGCAACTTGGGGGAAGACTATCCCGGATTTCTTCCAGGTTCTTGATGTCTGCAAGGATCTCAGTAATGCTCCATTCCAGTGTCTGAATCCGAAGTTTCTGACGCCGGGCTGTTTCCTCCAGATGCGCCATCAGTTCTTTCAACTGGTTGTTTCTTGTTCTGACTTTACTTAGGTTCGTTTCAAGCATGATCACACCTTGCTCACCCACAAACTCAGGTTGGTCTATACGAGGAGGTAAAATAAAAGGAGAACTCAATAGCAAAACCTTCTGAGCAAGCATCCCTCAATCTAGTTGGCTGTTGAAGGAGCTGTCCCATAATCCACAAACCCAAGACTTTGTTGCCTAAACTTCTGGTAGCTAAGGCCCACTTTTGTCTGAATTAAATTTAGAGGCAGGTTCACTCTACCTTCAAAACACTGACTTTTAGAGGCTGAAGGCAGTAGGTACCTCCTATACCTTCAGAGGACTGTGTGTGAGAAACTGTTCAGAGTATGACCCCTGGTTGGAAGAAGGCACATCCAGAGCAATGACTCTTGCAGGGATGCAATGGACAGTTTCCTCTGAAGGCAGGTGATCGAACCACCAGGTAATGCAGAGATGCTGTGTAAGTTTCCAGAGAATGACGGAAGGGGCAAGACCAGGCAAAGACACTGCAAGTAGCCAATTTAGGGATCAGAGAAGCATTCACTTAATTCCAGCTTCATTCACAAATCCCAGTTTGACACAATCAGTTACAGTAATTAAGCCTATTGTCCATTGATAAATCTGCCATTGGAATGTTATTTATTCACTTATGGATCCTGGATTCTAGAAGGAGATCGTCAGCTTTATTTAATAGGTGCACATCATGATTCAGAAGTGGTCAAAACCCCCGGATTTTCTGCTACCCCTTGCTGAAAACTGACCCTAAATTAGAAGATCTTAGAAAGGCTTTCATTAAGGTAAGTTTCCAAACAATGTTCTCCATTGTATGTGGGAATTTTTAAAATGATACTAAGCAATCTATGATCTTGCATTTGTGGATAGATTTTGAATTGTAGACCGTTATTTGTTTAATCAACCAAAAACAGTCTTCTTATAGTAAATATGCAACCATAGACAATGAACAATGTTGTCATCAAATTGCGAGAAATTCATAACCCATACGTCTCTCTGTTTGCAGTTGCAGCCAAGAAAACCCAATCAAAGCTTCTCCAAAGGGCTTAAATGTATTGTGATGGAAATCACGTAGTATGAGTGGTAAAATTTATGATAGGAATTTCCCTATCAGTCACCCGAGCTATTTATAAATCCAGTCTATGAGCTACCCTCTGATGTTTAATTTGGTAATTTTACACTCATAAAATTTCTAACAGACTGCAATTTGTGATGACTAACGTTGTTTAAAAAACTTGATACAATCTTTTTTATTTAGTGACATTTGCATTCCACTCTGCTCCTCACTTGCTGGCAACAGTGCATTAGCTTTACAGAAATATACAAGGTAAATGATGCTAAGCAATTTCTCCACAAGTGCCTGCATTTCCCCCATAGGTAACTGGATTTCCCCTGTCCAAGTGCAACACTAATCTCCAGCCATCTGTCCACATTTGTCTTACTCACAGAAGCCCCCAAGCTGTGTGGCGCATCTATGCAATTTGAGAATGTTATGACTCCACCTACTACATGTGCTTGCCCCATTTTACACCCACAGCCTGGATGGGATATCATAATTTCCAAAGGTTCTGTGTGTGATACCTGGGTATCAGACAGGACAGGCATGCAGAACTCCTCCCATGCAAATTCATGCATACCTTAGGGGACTGTGTGAACTACTTTGTCACAGGTGTGTGATCATGGGTGTCATCTTATAACAGAAATAAGCTAGGTCTGATTAAGGACTTTGCATGGACCAGCAGCCTCAAAAGATTGCAATTTATCACACAACAGCATTCAGTCCTAGAATCCTAGAGTTGGAAGAGACCACAAGGGCCATCCAGTCCAACCCCCCGCACCTTCATGAACTGGTCCTGGTGCATGTAACGTGTGAGGACTTCAGATCCAAGATCTTTTCATTTCTAACATCGGTAACGTGTTATGCTTTGACACACCGCAAAATGCTGCACATGTTGAAGAGCAGCTGGTATGTGGAAAAATATAAGGCCACTCCTGGAACAAAAATGTTACCACACACGTAGTTTGCAATCCCACTCCTAGGGCACAGAAATATGTTACCACAGCAAACGTATGTTTGACGCACACGCAATCCCATGCCGGGCCGCCGCTTCCATTTGCAAAGAGCCCCGAAGCCGCAGCCCACCTCTTTGTGCTACGGCAGCGGCTTCGGGGCTCTTTGCAGCCCCGAGGCCCCCAAGCCCCCGCCCGGCAACCCCGGGGGCGGGGCGTCGCCGCGCGTGCGTCATGACGCACACGCAGCGATGCCCCGCCCCGGGGATGCCGGGCCGTCGCCGCGCGTGCGTGCGTCATGACGTCATGGCCCCGAGGCTTCCCCCCACCCCTGGCAGCCAAGGGGCTAGGAACGCCCCTGACAGGGAGTAAGCACTCCAATCTCCTGCTTGCCTATTCTCCCCACATACAGCCTGGCTCTCAACAACTGGGATAGGGACTCTCTCATGATGTGTAGTTCATAGATCACATGGTTTAATCATACAAGGGGAATAGAAAGCTAGCAGTTAAATTTTATGTCTGTATTGAACCCATCATGTTTTG
Organism: Lacerta viridis; assembly: GCA_900245905.1. NCBI lineage: Eukaryota > Metazoa > Chordata > Lepidosauria > Squamata > Lacertidae > Lacerta > Lacerta viridis. The sequence continues at coordinate 7,236 of OFHU01004600.1, forward strand.
TCCAGTTGTGTTTTAGACTTCTTCAACCTATGAAGAATGGAAGAGTAGCAGCCTCTAGATTTCCCTCTGCAACAGAGGGGGCGTCAGTGCAGGACAATACACTACAGGGATTTTCATTGTGGGACAATTGCATGTGGTGCCTCAATCTAGGCTGTCAGTGCCCAGCTAATCCTTAAGTACAGTGGCACCTTGGTTCTCGAACTTAATCTGTTCCAGCAAGTCCGTTTGACTCCCAAAACCGTTCAAAAACCAAGGCACGGCTTCCAAAAACGTCCACAAACCAGAACACTTACTTCCAGGTTTGCGGCGTTCGGGAGCCTGATTCGTTCGACAACTAAGCCATTCGAGAACCAAGGAACTACTATACTATATATTTCAATCCATCAATCTCATATGATTAAGCTATCAATAGAGTAAATATTTTTAGACAACTACCTTTCACCAATAAATTATTTTTGTGTATCATCAGAACTTCAGCAGAGATATTGAAGAAAGTGTGACATAGCATATGAATGCCACCTTTATTTCCTTTTTGATCCCTTCTCAAGATAACACACTAGAACCAAAATAGCCTCCAAAAGTGAACAAGTCTGCCCTTAATGGTCTTTTTGTTGTTGTTGAAAATAATAATTTTTATTTGATTTTACAAGCGTAAAGTTGTAACAATACCAATTACATATACACCTTTAGAGATTTATCTGAATCTACAGACTTCCCACCATCCCCTCCATGGGTCTTATTGTTAACATTTTCAGCTGCATATTATTTCATGATCTATATTTTGAATCTCTCCACATTGTCCACAGTAATTGTTACATTGCAAGTGTTATTAAAATTCTGCTAATGTTTAAGTCTGACCTTAATATTCAGCTGCACCAACAAACATTTGCTCTCCCCTATTCTAACTTGTTTCAACTCTACGATTCTATGCTGGAATAATGTTTCCAGACTTTATAGGAAATAGAACTGCTCCTTACCCATCATGCGCAAAACATCATCTAAGGCACTGATGACTTCTTGGACTGTGTTCCCAGCATCATTGGCATCTGCCCAGGCACCCTGTGACCCCTGACCAACCTGAAGAAGTGGCAACAATCAAACATACAGTATTATTAGCAGGCTTCTCTCCCTCAGCAGGTTCCTTTAAAACCCCTTTTAATAAAAAGCCAAAAAGCTGCAAACTCACTTCCTGAGCTCTGCTTGTATCCATGCCAACCTCCAACTCCTTCCTTTGTAACTCGCTCTCCACACGTCTAGCCTCATCCCGCAAAGAAATGATTCCTTTCTCCAGGACTAATACTCCATCTGCTGTCCTGTTTGCTTCCATGGCCAACCTTCTCATCTCCTGCAAAACAAAGCCAGCCAATAGCACAATTGTGAGGTCAGAATCAGTGGCAATTAAAAGGAAACTAAGACAGGAGCTATGGGTAAGTGAAGGAAAAGCCTTGGTGGCTTGATGTGCAGAAACAATGAGCAACTGCATTAGGTAGATGGTAAAAAAATCACAGGTATATACAACCAGTACTTGCAGTCTATGTACTTGGGGAATGAGGGGCATGTCATGTATGATCACATTTCATTACATTCTAGTGCAGATGTAGCCACGTGGCTCCTTCCAGATGTTGGAATATAGTACCCATCAGCTCCAGCTAGCTTGGTCAGGGGTGATAGGATTTGCAGTCCAAAAACATATAGAAAGCACCACATTGGCTAACCCTGTTGTAGTCTGTGTAATGTTTATATTTTACTTCTCTGTAAATCGTATTGAGACGTATTGAGTAGTAGTAAGGTAAAGGTAAAGGGACCCCTGACCATTAGGTCCAGTCGTGTCCGACTCTGGGGTTGCAGCGCTCATCTCGCTTTACTGGCCAAGGGAGCCGGCATACAGCTTCCGGGTCATGTGGCCAGCATGACTAAGCTGCTTCTGGCAAACCAGAGCAGCGCACGGAACACGCCGTTTACCTTCCCGCCGGAGCGGTACCTATTTATCTACTTGCACTTTGACGTGCTTTCGAACTGCTAGGTTGGCAGGAGCTGGGACCAAGCAACAGGAGCTCACCCCATCGTGGGGATTTGAACCGCCAACCTTCTGATCGGCAAGCCCTAGGCTCTGTGGTTTAGACCACAGCGCCACCAGTACTAGTAACAATAATAATGCTACAGAGTAGCAGGGTCATAGAATCATAGAGCTGGAAGAGAGCACAAGGGCCATCCAGTCCAACCCCCTGCCAAGCAGGAAACAAACCACCTCTAGCTGGGCTATAGCTAAGGATGAAAGGTACTGTGGAGGCCAAGTCCAGAAGCCCTCTGCCAGCAACTTACTAGCTGGTCTCAGTCAAACCCCACCCCCATCGTACTATCCTACATCACAGGGATGTTGTAAGAATTACTGCATAACAGTGTACATGTAGCAGTTTGAATTCTCCAAGTGCTGCGGAAATGCCATATGGTGTACAGCTAGGGTTGCCATATTTCAAACAGTGAAAATCAAGACAGAAAAATTGTCGAGCTATTTTTATGGGAAATTGGCTACCATACATCCAAATTTTCCCAGACATTTTTCTGGTTTCCATATGGACACTGCTGCTGACTGCAGTATTCCGGATATGTCTGGGAGACTCCAGACATATGAAAACCCGATGAACAGCATATCTCCCTGCATTTTAGTTTATGTAGATTTGAACAACAATGCGTTATCCAACCTGAGCCTCCAGCAAACGCTGGATACAAGTCTGAATGAACCATTCCAAACCAGGCTGCTGCCAGCCAGGCATCCTTGATCCCACCCCTATTTCCTCACTGCAGATCTCTGGCACTAACATACTTTCAGTCCCCCCTATACCTGGTCAATGCCCCCTGCAATCTCCTTTGCTTCCCCAGCCATTCTCAGGGCTGCCTCTGCTTCTGTAGTCGCAGTGCCCAGGGCTGCTCCTGCAATGCTTGTCTTTTCACTGGCTCTGGTGACCATGTTGCTGATGAACGGGAGCCTTTGCATGGCATCTTCAGCTTCTTTTCGCTTGTTCCCTACTTGAAGATCGAACCCTGCAAGCAGAAAGGGTGGGAGGGGACCCAACTGAATAAGGAGCCGTATTAGTGCAGAGAGGAGAAGCCTGAGGCAAAAGTACTGAGCTGGGTACTGGCCAACTTCCAGCAGCTTATGGTTAAAGTACCAGGTAGAGAATTGGGGAGGAAGAAAAGGGCAAGACAGAGAACATGGAGGTTTTTCGAGCAGAGGCTGGGCAGCCAACTCTGGGAGATGCTCTAGCTCTGAAATTTGGGATTAGACCATGTGGCCAATGAGACCCTCTTCCTCTATGATTTAGTGCAGGTGACCCTCTAATAGGGATGGCCAATTTAGTTTCTTATTTTTCAAATCTTAAGCTCAGCTCTCCACATTTCCATAGCAATTTGCAAATCCTTGTGAACATTCATCAGCCTTTTAGGACAATTTATCCTAATATTTTTTAAAAGCAATTTTGTATGTTATGTTCACAAATATATGCACTTGAATTGACACTTTGCTTACTAATTTTGTACATAGTGGTTGGTTGCAGAACTGCATTGCAAAATTCAATTCAAACAAGTGCAATTTGGGGGGAATTGCTGAGTTTCAGTTTGTGTACTGGTTTGAGAAGTAAGAATTAAGTGGCTTTTCATTAAAATGCAAACAAAATCAAATTATCTCCCTCATCCCAACCCTGGAGTTTATTCATTGTATTTATACCTTGCAAATGGCCCAAGGACCTTCAGGGCAGCTTACAAAAAATAAAAAAGACCCAAACAAAACCCATGAAGCCTCTGAAAAAATCTGCAATTAAATCTAAAATCAAAATCCAACTTCAACATTTAAGGGCAGCAAGCTGCAGCATATAAAAAGTTTCCTTAAATCTGTTAACAATCAACAATCTGCCTTACCTTTCCTACTGGAATAAAACAGCTTTTCGTGGGTGAAATTCAATGTTGCACTAGGATGATTGTTCTGCCAATGCAAATATGTTTGCTTGCCATATGGAACAATTTCCTCCCTCCTCCCCCACCCTCCACTGTTCTGGGGGTTCTCTCAACCATCCAGAGTAGATTTGGGGAAGCCACATTGTCTCACTGAAGAAATTCCAAATCATGAATTTGAAAATGTGCAGGAACAGAGAGCAAAAGAAATCAGCATGTCACATCTTTATAGTGAAAGTCGCCTGGTTAATGTGTCTCACCTTCATGGCCTCTAACCAAGTCAGTGGCAGACTTTGGGCTTTAAAACTTCAGTGGTGTCCTGTGTGGTGCCAAAGTTTGGCACCCCTCTGCCTCTCACCTTCCATTGTTCATCATTGTTGTGGTGCCCTCTTGGCTCAACGGGCAACCTGGTCACACTCCCCTAAATCCGCTTCTGGCCAAGTTCTCCTACCTATAGAACCTGGCTGCCCCTTGGTTGCCTATACTTCGCTATCTGACACTACACCAGCCTTTTCCAAAAGAACCCAACTGCCAAAATGAAGAAGAAAAAAACATTGGATTCTCTTTGTTTACATTATTTACATGCAAAAATGTTTTGATGCAAATTTCAGTTTTATTTTTGTTGAACTCTGGACGTCATTGCTTCTTCTGGCCTCCTCCTCAATGAACTCCCCACCCATTACTCAGAAAACCCGCCACCACAACACACCTGCAAATAGACCCAGCAGTGGTTAAGCAACTCACCCTTGAGATTCTTCAAGATGCTGTCAACTTCATCAAATGTGGCATTGCCAGCACTCAGTGCCTGCTGAGCTTTACTCTTGGCAAGGTTGGCACGAGACAGCAGTTGGACAGACACCTGCAACAAGCAAACAAAATAAATAGCGTGAAAATACAGCCCCACTCCCAGATCTATAAAAATGCCCGAGAATCCAAGGACACTAAACTAGTTTGTTTCTGTTACAGGTGGGTAGCCGTGTTGGTCTGCCATAGTCGAAACAAAATAGAAAATTCTTTCCAGTAGCACCTTAGAGACCAACTGAGTTTGTTCTTGGTATGAGCTTCTTAATACAAAGAAATTTCAGAAATAGACTGGAAAGAGAAGTGGCTGAATTGCAACTAATCACCAAACTTAAAACCATGGAGAAACCTGGTCTGAACAAAGACATTGGATTCTTATCTCATTATACATAACAAAGCTATCTTTAGCCATCTCACCCCTTGCCTTTCCCTGCAAGACTAATTGCAGCCGTTAAGAGTCGTCAACAGGTTTTCCACACCTATCAGCTGATCACCCATTCCCACCACCCTTCTGAGTAATACCCCTCCCCACTCCCTCACTATATTTAAGGATCTGGTGACTTCTGTTTCAGTGTATCTGAAGAAGTGTGCATGCACACGAAAGCTCATACCAAGAACAAACTCAGTTGGTCTCTAAGGTGCTACTGGAAAGAATTTTCTATTTAGTTTGTTTCTATTCCTTAAGTGAAATAGACATGCCCTAAAAACATGCCCATAACACTTGCCTAGAAACCCATAAATGGCTAGGAATGGATAAAGTTGCCATGCTGAGTGACTAAAGATTTCTGGGATCCCAGGGCCCTTTACCCACTAATGGTCTCCCTGGCTGCTAATATGGATGCACTTTACCAGTCTGTCGTTCTGTCCTTTTTGCAAGAGCTCTTTGATCTCTTCCTGCCAACGCTCCGTGTTGCCTTGGAGCTGCTTGTATTCTGCAATGTACATTCCCGCTAAGCCAGTTAAAGAATCTGCTTTCTTCCGGAGCTGACCGGCTTCCTCCTGAAAAAAACATCACTTGGTTCAGAGCCCTTCACAGCTGTCACAAAAAGCAGCCTCTCTTCACCTCTATCAAGACAACCCATCTCTAAGAAGTGCAAACAACTGTTGACTAAATAAGGGATGGAGAACCGGTGGCCCTTCCAGTGTTGTTGGCACTACAGCTGCCATCATCCCTGACCACTGGCCACAAAGCCTGGGGCTGATGGGAGTTGGAGTCCAACATCTGAAGGGCCACATGTTGTGGAGAGAGAGAGAGAGAGAGAGAGAGAGAGCGCACACACACACACCCCTCTCACCTGAAAGAAGCTTGTGTCGACCTTTGGTAAGCGAGCCAGAGAACCAAACACCATCTGACTACTCTGGTAGACCCTGCCAGCATCAGATGCAGCTTTGCCAGCATCAGCCTCCAGTTTGCTTGAGAGCAACTTGACCTCATCATATCTGAAACGGGAAGATAGCTTTTGAGCCTAGGAGTGTGAAACTCCCTTTTTCCAAGGGGTATACCATATCACCAAGTTAATGTATGAATTCAGCCCAAGAAAGGGAAGTGATTCTGCTTTTGGGCTCTCCTATCTACCATGATTATTTGTGGCCAAGACATCCAAGCATGTTGTGATTCTCATAAACGAGAGGGATTTTGAGGACAGGCAATGACTGATAAACGTGTGTCCAAAAGAGCCGTGATCATGCATGCACCGAACCCGGAAGTGACCCCAAAATGTCACTCAATGCGTCCCAAAAAGGACAGAACGGGGGCAGGGTGGAACGGGGGTGGGGTGCATTTATCTGCTCTCCTGGTGCCCATGGGGGCCAGGAGCCAGTCATTGACTGTATTCTAATTCTGAGAGCCCCACTAAGCCAGAGGGGAACCTCCATGCTGTTCAAAGGAGAGACTCTGGTGCAGGGCAATGCAAGGTAAGTCCATTATAAGATACTACTTGAGTCTTTTCTGCATCTGATAGTTTATTCTTCATCATAATTCAGCACAAATCACTTGTTTCAAATCTCAACTCAGTCATGAATTCACAAAGTGGCCTCAAATGCCTCAGTCCTTGCAAGGTTGTTGTAAAGAATTATTGAAAAAGATGTCTGTGAGGAGCTTTGAATATCAAAAACACACTATATAAATAGCAAGTGTTACTATAATTAAATATGATTATGAAAAGTAAATGAAATAATACGTTACTATAATGAAAATAAGGGACATGTTTTAACACCACTCTTAAACACCCAGTTTTCTGTGACATGAATTATTCAGTTGACTTGATCAGATCTAGTTTGTTAGTTTTTGCCAACTCTGAAAATTTCCATCACATTTTCTTGGAGTTTTTTTTCCTGGGAAAGGAGGGTTCTAATACCCTGCTATATTCAACTCAACAGCATATAAAAGGTTGATAACGAACACAGTACCCTTAGTTCACACAAAATAACCAGCAATATGTCCCATGGGGAGCTCAAAATCCTGCCTCATGGTAATATTCTTTCTATAAAAGCCTGTCCATAACATTCCATCACATTTCAGCATCTGTAAGAAGGCAGAACTCTGGGCAGGACACTGCATATATGGAAAGAGCAAACTTGAGTCCCAGTTAAAGCTGGGCTCCCCAGAAGCACTCTAATCTCTCTTTTATAGCTTCACCAACCCCACTACAGAACTTCCTCCCATAAAAGTCAATAGCTGCCATTTACTCTGACAGAGAAAAAGGACAATACTGAGCCTGGGAATCAGTTATGACGAGGGGGAAACCTGCTCTCACCCCGCCACCTTTCCCCAGATCCAGGTTTGTGGGGGCAAAGAGGGGCTTGGGCAAGTTGCCTCCAAAAGCCCCCCCTCATCTGTTGTCACCCCTGCCCATTCACCTGCCCTCTCTATCCTGGTTCCTGCCCCTCACACTTATCACTGTTTTCTCACTCAGAGGAGGTGAACAGGAAGTGAAAGCAACCTATGAATGTTTTCATAAATTACATGAAAAAAGAGGTTCCCAGGTCTTCGCTTGGCTTAGTGTAAATTAAAATCCCACTGGCAATTAGAATGCTCTCCACAGACTTATTAATTGAATACAGACATCAAGGAATAATGAATTACCGTATTTTTCGCTCCATAAGACACACTTTTTTCCTCCTAAAAAGTAAGGGGAAATGTCTGTGCGTCTTATGGAGCGAATGCATGGTCCCTGGAGCCAAATTGCCCAGGGGGAAAGGCAGATCCTGCTTTTTCTGTTTTAGAAAGAGCTAAAGGCTAACAAGAGGGAAAGAGAGTGTTGAAAGGAACCCGCTCAACAGCTGATTGCAGGAGATCGGGGAGGGAGATAAGAGAGCTAGCTCCCTTCCTGCCCCGCCCAGGCCCCTTGCACAGTAGGATCCTGGGAAATTGAGGATCCTGGGAAATTGAGTTTTTCAGCCATTTGGGGCTGTTACTTTTCCTCTTGCTTTCTATTACTTGCTGGTGCTTACTGGTTTGCTTTCTTCTTGCTGGTGCTTACTGGTTTGTTTGCTTTCTATTACTTGCTGGTGCCTACTGGTCTGTACTGGTTTGTACTGGTGCTTACTGGTTTGTACTGGTTTCGCTTTCCTCTTGCTTCCTATTACTTGCTGGTGCGTACTGGTTTGTACTGGTGCTTACTGGTCTGTACTGGTTTGTACTGGTGCTTACTGGTTTGTACTGGTTTGCTTTCCTCTTGCTTCCTATTACCTGCTGGTGCTTACTGGTCTGTACTGGTGCATACTGGTTTGTACTGGTGCTTACTGGTTTGTACTGGTTCGCTTTCCTCTTGCTTCCTATTACTTGCTGGTGCGTACTGGTTTGTACTGGTGCTTACTGGTCTGTACTGGTTTGTACTGGTGCTTACTGGTTTGTACTGGTTCGCTTTCCTCTTGCTTCCTATTACTTGCTGGTGCGTACTGGTTTGTACTGGTGCTTACTGGTCTGTACTGGTTTGTACTGGTGCTTACTGGTTTGTACTGGTTTGCTTTCCTCTTGCTTCCTATTACCTGCTGGTGCTTACTGGTCTGTACTGGTTTGTACTGGTTTGTAAGCAATGCTTTTCCCCCTTTACAAAAGCTGCACAAATCTGAACTGATCCTCAAAAAGCAGGGCTTTTCCCTTTGCAAAAAAAAGCTGCAAAACTTTGAGCTGATTCTCAAAAAAAAAACAACAACCATGGGTTTTAGAGGAGGAAAACCAGAAAAATATTTTTTCCCTGGTTTCCTCCTCTGAAAACGAGGTGCGCCCTATGGTCCGGAGCGTCCTATGGAGCGAAAAATACGGTATTAGGAACTGTTTAAGGCAGGTGGGAAGTCAAGTTACAAATCAGGGAGATGAGCCAAAAGGTGTAAAAAGACGGCTTGTATTCCCTACAAAGATGTACAGAATAACTGAAAATGTTTGTTTTTTGTTTTGCTTTTTGTTTTTGTTTCTTTCCATTTTTCTCTAGTTTTCTTTTGAATATGCAACATGCATATGTATTTGTAATATGTTAATATGTAATAAAACTATAATATATGCATAAAACAGAAGTGAAAGCAACCAAGGAGAGGCAGAGGGCACCAGTTTGGGGAAGACTGCTTGGGAGTTGGACGTGGGCTCAGCAGATGTACAGTGATATGCATCCTTCCTGCTGGACCTGCCTGACACCTGATACCGGGCTCCCTATCTGTCTCTATGTCAGGGGTGGGGAACATGTGGCCTTGCAGACGTTGCCAGGCTCCAATTCCCATCTGCAATCTGGTGGGCCTTTATTTTAAGACATGCATCCTGGTAGTAAACATATTTTGCACCTTGCGATAAACATGATTGTGGTAAGCAGCTCCGAAATTGGAATTGCACCATATCTTCATCACATGCACCAAACAGGATAAGGAGCCCCTGTTAACTAACTTCTCACTTCCTTGTCTTCAATGTTTTCTTTGTTCCGCCTATTCTTTCCATGCAAGTGCTTTTCTTAATCTACTAAGCATTTTTCCTGTTGGGATTCCCCTTTTGGATCTTAATCAAGTTGGGAATTGGGGACTTTCCAAGCTTGTCATTTAAATCCTCTTGTCCTTTATGCTTTACTGACATAAAGCAAGGTTCACAACAATGGTCAATTTATGGTAAGAATTGCACCCCAGCCAGAGAACAATGGACTAGGAACTGCTTAAGCCCTCATCGATACTGTCACTTAATGTCAACAGTAAGCTTCCTGCCACTATTAATTCTCCATTAACTTTCACCCTCAATCCAGATTTTCTCATGCGCTCCATTTTGGAGAACCATGGAGAATTAAAAGAGGTACAGGAAGCTTATTATTCACATTAAATGACCTGGGTTTTCCTTATCCCAGGAAAAGTTCCAGTCCTATTTCAAAATGCTTTTAGCAATCATAATAATAATATCATGAAATAATGATGATGGGACATGGAGTCAACTGAGAAGAGAAAGGGAACAACCCTTGCACTGAAAAAGCATTCAAAGCAGCACATTTGGACGTACTTTTTGTGGAGCCCTGGCACAGAGTTCACCAGGATGTCTCCTTCACTCGCAGATGACTGCAGCAATCCCAGCGCCTGTTCTGAGGCTTCTGCCGCTGCCCTGGCTGCTAGCTCGATAGTATCTGCCAGCTGCATGTGCCTAGAAGGCAAAGAGAGACCATATGGGAAAGGGGGGAGAGGATGATTCACAGCCAGCACCCCTCCTTGTCTCTAACCTAAATAACATAATACAGCATTATAGTTAGCTACTTGGACAAGTTTTTACAGCCTGCTCAATCCCAGCAGCAGGGTTCCAAGGGCTTGGATCCTAAGACCCACAAGCAGAGTTTTGTGTGTGAAATCAGCTTCCTATATCCTCTTCACATTCCCTCTTCCCTCCCCTTCTTCTCTTTCATGCTTGCCAGCTTTTGCTTCCAGCCTTAAACAAACCACCATTTCCTGTGACACATAACCTGGGAAACTGTGGTTTATTTTCTTATGTCTGAAACAGGCTCATGTCCTTTGTGCGCTGTGGTCATAGACATTGGCAGTTGCTGATTAACATATGTTAAAAAAAATGCCACTTCCATCAGAAAGTCAAGGTCTGGCCTTCAGGAGCCATCACCAATGGGAATGAACTAAAAGCTACAAGGACCCTAAAACTACCTTCACAGGAGACCCCTGGAATTTGGACTAGTTTCCTTGCCTAAAGGCAGAGGCAAGCTGGTAACCATATCTGCACTTCACTGTTCTAATTTTACTGCTCTTTTTTAAAATGTTAGGTGCTGATGTTTTCAACACCAAGCCCAGTGACAGAAAGTATGTTAGGAGAAGCCTAGTGAAGATTATTATCAACTCACCTGTTTGCCAACTTCATGGCTTCTTGTGCCAGGATTAAAAATTGGTTTGACCCTCCAGGGAGGTCTAAAGATGGAATAATCTACGTGGGGGAGAGAGAAAAATCAATGTGTGCTTCCAAGAAGCAGAGGGTCCTATGCTGAGTTGTGTTCCACAGCTCAGGATATTATGCTATAGCCCAGAGGTTCTTAGCCTTTCCACCCTCAGGGTCCACCAGAGAGCTAAAAGCCTCTCAGCTCCACCAGTCACAAAATAGTGCCTCTCAAAGTGTTTTTACTCATTCTCTGTAATTTCTTCTCTCTGTCTCCAAACCTCTGGCATTGGGCAGGCCAGAGCAGCACTGGTAGGAATTCGAGAGGGATATGCAGCATGTCCCATAGACATATGATACATTGCACCACACGCCCTTTGCTAGGCGTTTCACTAGCAAAGGATAATAATGCACAAGACAGTATTTCAGAACGCAGATACTTGCCACGCTTCCCATCTTTGCCTTGCTCTGCTCCAAATCCAAGCGAGCTCTCACAACAAGCTTCCTGGCATTTTCTGCCTGGCTCTGGTACTGACCGCCCAAAGACTGCAGCCTGTTGGCAGTCTCTGTGATCTCCTCCAAGCGAGCTCTCACAAGGCGGCTCCCCAAGCTTCCTTGGAGAAAGGATGGCATTTTCTGCCATGTTTGGTGGTGGACAAACAGGCAAACAATCTGGGGGAAATCTGAGAAGAGGAGGTACTGACCGCCCAAAGACAGGGGAGAGAATGGACACAGCAATGGAAAACCTGTTGGCATGAATTGAGGGGAAAGACCATGGCTGTGTCTCCGTGCAGCCAAGAGCCTGCTCTCCTGCAACACACACCAGCCAGTCATGGTATGCACAGTATGGCTGGATGTGTTTCCAAGCTGCTGTCTGCCTATACCACTGGGAAGAGAGGCATATATGTCTTTACAAAGCTAACTCTTGAACAAAGTTGGGAGGTTTTTTGGGGGGGATTCAAAATCAACTAGGACAGGTGTGGACTGTGACTAACAATGTGCCTTCACAAACAAGAAGAGGGAGTGCATTGGTTGCAGAGTCAGTGGGTGAGTGTACACAGCTCAGTGGCATAGCATGTGCTTTGAATACAGGAGGTCTCTGGTTCAAAGCCTAGCACCACTAGGGCTGGGGAATACACACATTCACAAAATCATCACATTTTAGGACACTTTTATACTACTGGCAGTCCTCCTTTTTCTGCCTTCTAAAAGAATTAAGTCCCAGGAGATAGAAAAATAAGGCTTTCATATATTGTGCGAATGCAACTTTTTCATAAGTGGTATGGGTTACAAACACTTCAAGTTACACTCCGCTAACCAGGAAGTTTGGAACTTTGCCCCAGGTGGACAATTGCGTGGTGGCGGCGCGGCAGGCCCCAGAGTACCTCAGGTTAAGAATGGTTTCAAGGGCCGTCTTAGGGAATTGGCGCGACGATCTCTCCACATCCTGCCTCTCCGCCACCTCCTGCGCTTGCCGCCCCTCGGGGGGGGCGAACGGGGGGTGAGGGGCATGGCGCTGGAGCGGCACGGGGCTCTGTGCGCCCTTCCAGCGCTTCAGGGATGGGAGGCGAGGGCAGCCAGCCTCGCAGCCCGCCCAGGAGCGGCATGGGCGGCAGTGACTGCACTGCCGGCGTGCGAGCGCCCGGCCACCAGCCCCTATGGATGAGTCGGCCCTGGGTTTCAGGTTAAGAACGGACCTCTGGAACAAATTAAGTTCGTAACCAGAGGTACCACTGTGTTGATGTTTCATTGTGTGGACATGATCGAACCAAAACCAATCATTGTCAAATCCCATTGATAAACATCTATTTAAACCTCTGTTGATCAGTCACTTTTCTTCCTCAGTTCTCCTATAATCGCATCAGACCCTCCAAGGGTCCCTATTTTCCAGGGACGTCCCTGATTAAGAGAAGTCATTCCGGTTTCCAATTTGATCTGGAATGTCCCACTTTTCCTTAGGATGTTCCTATTTTCACCGGAGAAATGTTGGAGGGTATGGAGTTATCCAACCCCCGAGCCAACTGAAGGCAGCCTCTATAGGGAAGTTTTTTAAAATGTTTAATGTTTTATTATGTTTTTATATATGTTGGAAGCTGCCCAGAGTGGCTGGGGCAACCCAGTAAGATGTGTGGGGTATAAATAGTAAAATTATCATTAGGGAATGGGACGTTCCTATTTTCATCAGAGAAAAGTTGGAGGGTATGTCACCTTCCAAAGGGATCTAGAAAGACTTGAGTTACCTTGTAAGCTCTGGGCGTCCCTCAGGACTTGCTGGAGCATCTCCTCTGCCTCTCTCATTTTCCTCTCCAGCTCTGCGTTATCTCTTGACTCTCCACCAGTAAGAACCTGAGAGACCATCACTTCAAGGCCCTGCAGTTGCTGGAGGTACTGGTCTACCTGGAAACAAGGTAGGAGAACTCTGTGAGCGAGTAACGGAAAGACATGAGTACAAGGCATGCAAACACTTGGGCAGCAGCTCCAGAGTCTTCAAAAATATGCAGTCTGGAAGATTCAAAACAGGTGCCTCCGAAGCTTCCAGTTCTAAATAATTAATATTTTAATGTTATCAAGTTATAACAATGATAATTTAAAAGAAGGTACTACCTAGATGCCGTCTTAAATATTTTCTATTGCATGCTCTGCGTGCTCTGCTGTTCCTCCAAAGGGTTGAAATAGTTTACATGCAATTCCTAGGAGAATCCCATCCAAGACGTTTACTGAGACAGACCTGCTTGCTTGCTTGCTTGCTTGCTTGCTTATTTATATTTATAGATTAAATTAATTTATATACCGTTCTATACCCAGAGGTCTCAGGGTGGTTAGCATTTGTGCTTTCAGACTATTCTCCGGGAAGAAAATAGAATGAGCTTTATTTGTTTTTCTTTTCTGATTCCTAACCTTTTTGAGATTAATTAGTTACGGCAAAACATGTCACGATTCATTGCAGATGCCCTCAATTAATCAGGCAGCAGATCACACATTTTGCAAGCCCCACCCACCCCCCATTTAATGCATTTTAAATGTTATTTTCACTAATTATGCAGTTTTATGCACACTTCCCCTAATGCATATTTTTGGTTGGAAAACTGCATTGAGAAATTCGGAGCAGTGTGAATTTCAAAACACAGCTTTGCTTCGTTTTGCATATTGTTTTGGAATTAGATAGGCTCACATTCAAATGTGAACCAAACTAAATTTCTCCCCCATCTCCAGTGGGAGGTTTTGCATTAACAATCCTGGTGGTTCTGCACCCAAATAACAAAGCAGAGAGCAGGGCGTTGGGTAGGGACATTTCATAAACAATTGGTAGTTATCTTCTTTGGTAACGAAACTGCAAGAGGGAAAAGCCAACCTGAGTCTTCACTTGGCTGTAGCAGGCTGGACAACGGGCGTGTTCACAGCTCCGGCCTTCGAACCCTGGCTTGCAAATGCAGCTCCCATCACTGTGGCACCGTGATGGCTCAGAACTCGCAGAATTGCAATTGCAAGCTGCGTAGAGTAAGAAAAAGCATAAGGTCAGGAGGGGATAAACATAATGTATCTCAAAATGCATATTATCTCTCATATTTTCAAACATTAATTTGAAAAGTGTGGGATCAAGTCAGAGGGTGGGATTCACCTGACCAGCTCACATGCTACAACCTCCCAATAGTATTAGCAGTTTCTGTGTCTTGCCCTAACAGACAGAGTGTTTGACTGACTTGCCAACAGATGCAGGAACTTCCAACCATCTAGAGCAGGAGCAGCATATTATGAGAACCAGTCTGTCCCTGCCCTCTAGAGCAGGAGTTGGAACCCACCTCGGATGTGACAGTAGGAGTGATTTGTGTGGGCCGTTTTATCCCTGGAAGGGAAAGGTTTGTAAGCAGCCCTTTGACTCCCCCGATTGTCCCAAACCCCAGTTTGGTCCAAATTCTTTTAACATTATTTGGGTGTGCATTGCTGGTAACAAGGATGCCTTTGAAGCCAGAATTGACTTGCATGAGATGATGGTGTATACCTTGGCATTTCTCTGCTGGGTTGATGGATAAAGGATTTCCAAAGAATCCGTCCTTGCACTTGCACTCCCCTGTCAAGCGGTTGCAAATCCCAGAAGCATTTGGGTCAACACTGCTACACTGGCATGGCTGGCAGGGACGTGCTTGGCCGTTCTGACCCAAGGGGTCTCCAAAATAGCCGTTGGTACAAAACTCACAGTGAGAGCCTGAGAAGAACAAGCAAATGAGGTCTTGAACAAGCAATACATGAACTGCCTCTGAACATGATGCTGGCAATCCTGAGCATAGGGTGCCTGCGGTCCTGCTCCACCCCTAATTCCCACAATCCACATATGAACTGTCCACAAAAATTGTTGCAGGTACCACAAATTGCATGGGGGGGGGAGGTTTCTCCTGGTTTAGTTGTGCTATAATGCAAGAGTGGCCCCCCAGGCAGCAATAATGCAGTTACATCAAGCACCACATAACAACTTATAAAGTTGAACAATGTGTGGATGCTCCAGTACAAAGCTTCCTCATATGTACTATTATTGCATCCATGTGGTGTCACATTCAGAAATACACCAGTCTGGAGGAGCCCTAACTCTCTGGGCCGCCTGACTTCTGACTTTATCCCTTGACTACAGTACCCTGGTGCAAATCCTGGTTCATCTTCAGTCTAGCTGCCTAGAGCTCAGGCCCACTGACAATGAGAATCAGGAGGATTTCATTATGGTCCTTCTCTTTCCCTGCCTGAGTCAAGGTCTGCCTGTGTTGGTGCTGTGCCACCGAGACTACAGGTCGTGGGTTCACATGACTAATGTGCCTACATGCAAAAGCATTCCTTCCACACTGAAAAACAGGTGTCAGGGCAAATGTCATAATCTAGTCTTCTCCCTTCAATGCCAGTTTTATATGTGAATGGATAGTATACGGGTGCATTCCCACCCCCTTTTTGGCAAAAACTCTTCCTTCTGTTCTTGATTGCAGTGCATTTAATCCTCAACCTCAGCCCTCCAGATGTTTTGAGACTGCAATTCCCAGCATCCCTGACCACTGGTCCTGCTAGCTAGGGATCAGGGGAGTTGCAGGCCAGAAACATCTGAGGAAGCCTGCCTGACATGCTCTCTGAAACGGTACAGCACAGACATAGGTTTACCCCCTCAGAAAGCAGACCTGAAAGCGAGGACCTGGGCCTAGAAAGCCAAGTCTCCACAGAATAGTGAAAAAGTGGTGGTGGGAAGTGCAATTTGAAGGAAAGAAGTGGCAGGTGGCGGCGGCGCTGGGGTAAAGGAAACTTAAGGATTACCCCGCACATAGCTCTTCCCCTGCAATCTCAGCACTCAACTGAACGCTTTTCTTTAAGCATGCAGCTGGGAATCCCGATGGGGAGGGGCTGGGTGGACAAGGGGAGTGCAGAAAAGAGTTAAATGTCACGAACGTCTAGCCTTTGCTATGCTCCTGTCAAGAAAAGCTGGCCTCAGAAAGAAAGAACATGCTGTCTGGTTAAACCATCCGAATGTGGGCATTACCTCCTGCTCCTGGAAGGCAATGGCTGCAAATGACTTCCTGCGTCCCTGGCAGCACCGAACAGCCTTGGCCACCTTGGCACGGGCATGGCTGGCAGCTCTGTGGGCTCCAGGGGAAGCTGTAAAAACCAGCTGGGCAGGTGGCACTGCTCTCATCTCCAGAATAGCATTCTCCTGGATGGCGGCAGAAAGAGAAAAGGAGCAGCTGGTTAGAGTGGAGCTTTACAAGATATGCTTCACATCGTTGCCTGAGGCTCTTTGTGCACCTTGCATTAGACCCCTGAGAGTCCTGGCTTTAAGGTTTGTTTCATTTGCATAGATAAATGTTTGAAAATGTGACAGCAAAGTAAAGATTCTGAGGAAGAAAGGGAACATTAAAGTAGACGTTTGTGTGCAAGACCTGTCAATTTCAGTTCCCCAAGTTCCTCATTCCTCCAACCATAAATTCAGTTCTTTGCATTATTGCATTATTGGGAGCCAGTGTGGTGTAGTGGTTAAGAGCGGCAGACTCATAATCTGGTGAACCGGGTTCGCGTCTCCGCTCCTCCACATGCAGCTGCTGGGTGACCTTGGGCTAGTCACACTTCTCTGAAGTCTCTCAGCCCCACTCACCTCACAGAGTGTTTGTTGTGGGGGAGGAAGGGAAAGGAGAATGTTAGCCGCTTTGAGACTCCTTCGGGTAGTGAAAAGCGGGATATCAAATCCAAACTCTTCTTCTTCTTCTTATGCCCTATAGACATTACAGCAAGAGCAGGAAATATTTGTTTGTGTGTGAGAGAGAGCTCATTCCACACTAGTTCAATAATGGATAAAGGCCGGGGGGGGGCACACACAATTATGTGTGAGGGCTTATCATGAAATCATCGGACAATCGCCAATCATTGGACAGCCTTATGAGGAATGGTTGAAGGAGCTGAGCCTTATGAGGAATGGTTGAAGGAGCAGGGTATGTTTAGCCTGGGAGGAGATATGATAGCCATCTTCAAAAATCTCAACAGCTGTCACATGGAAGATGGAGCGGGCTTGTTTTCCCCTGCTCTGGAAGGTAGGACTCGAACCAATGGCTTCAAGTTACAAGAAAGGAGATTCCGAGTAAACATCAGGAAGAAGCTTCTGGCAGTAAGAGCTGTCCAGCAGTGGGACGGTCTCCCTTGGAAGGTTGTGTACTCTCCTTCCTTGGAGGTTTCCAGGCAGAGGTTGGATGGCCATCTGCCATGGATGCATTAGCCAAGTTTCCTACATTGCAGGGGTTGGACTAGATGACCATTGAGATCCCTTCCAACTGTACAATTCTATGATTCTATGATTTGTATGTGAGCTATTGAAATGAATGGGCGTGACTTAAGACTGCTGGTTTCAATGGGTCTAAGTGTAATTAACACTAGATATGACCCACTGAATCCAATCTGGGCCAGGCAGTGATAGAGAGGCAGAGACCTATATCTCTGTGGCCCTCCTCCTGTGGTGATGGGCCTTTAGACATTTCATCAGCAGCATGGGATGTGACCCTGGAAAAGCATTTCCCATGCCGTGTTACTCCAGTGCCTGAAGGTTACCTGGCTGCATCCCAACAAATATCAACCCAAATCCCCTCCATGACTATGTCTGCTGAGATTTTACCAGGAACTCTCAATGCAGAGTTGACTTCAAGACACGATGGACTGAATTTCCCTTCTGAAATCTTTAGAAGTCAACTGAGATTCTCAGGACTCAGAGGGTTTGCTCATACACCATCCTGGTGGGGATCCTACCTATGCAACACAATCCATCACACACCTCCCCATGTGCACACGAATTAGCAACAACATAGGCACTACGTGCATCCTGAATGCATATCCACATGTGCCATCCCAGCGAAACATTATCTGGTACATGAAGTGGGAGAAGGGGCTTCTCATGCCCATTCTTCCGTCACATGAACAAGATCCCTAGCTGGATCACCATGTAAAATGGCCCTAAGTGAGCTACTTGGTTTTTATATTAGAGACCTGCTTGTTGCCCAAACAAATAAATAAACCATCTGTCTGTCCACAATAATAGGCTCTTTGACTGTGGTTTATCCTACCAGTATCTGGGTCACAGATTCCTCCTCCCTGGCAGCTGCAGAGCACACAGTTGCTGAGAGCACCGAGTCTAGCAGGATCCTCTCTCTTGTACCCTGGGGCACATTTCTCACAGAACTGCCCCTGGTACCCAACTGGACAGACACATTGCTCCACCCAGGATGCTGGAGTGCCAGAGGTTGGCTGCGCCGAATCCAAAAGGACATTACTGAGGTACCCTGTGCCTGAGCAAAAAGAAAAAAGGAAGAACATTATGGTGAATATCCCTGAGAACACAACATGATAAAATGCCACTTGTCCCAGTATCTCAACTGGATCATGTCTAAATCAGAAGAGAGCTGACATGTGTGGGGCACATCTACGCTACCATGGTACATTTGTTTTATATCAATTTATCCATCAGCGCTTCCTGAAAAGCATCCTGGGAACTGTAGTTTGCTGAGGGTGCCAGAATAAGATATTCTATTGTCCCCCCTCCCTTTGCAGTGGCGGAGGAAGGGGGTGAGGGGGGGTGCGGTCCACCCCAGGTGTCATCACTGAGGGGGGTTGACAAAATGAGTTTAAAATAAAAAATTGGGCTCAGGAAACTTTTTAGGAGTGATGTGGTGGCTTAGGCGCCTGCAGGTTCCACACTGCCTGGAAAGACAGCGTGGGACTTGCCTCTGCCTACTGCCTCTCCCTCAGCCTATTGTCCCCCCTACCTTTGCAGTGGCGGCTGAGGGGGTGAGGGGGGGTGCGGTCCACCCCAGGGTCATCAGGCTAGGGGGGTTGCAAAATGAGTTTAAAAGAGAAAAATTGGGCTCAGGAAACTTTTTAGGAAGCATATGGTGGGAGAGGCTCAGGTTCCACACACCTGGACAACAGCGTGGGACTTGCCTCTGCCTACTGCCTCTCCCTCAGCCGCCCTACAGCTGAGGGGGAGGCGGCGGAGAGACTCCAAGCATAGGAGAGGCTCATCCCACCTCCACATATGGATTGCCCCACCCCTGGCTGCAGGACCCACACACCCCACACCAGACACCCGAGTGGCTAGCTATGCTGCTGCCGCTTTGATCCTGCACAGGAATGCAATTTACCTGCAGAGAGGAAACGACTATAAAATAGGGTTTGTAAGACAAGACAGAAACAGCAAAGTAATAAATAACCAGAAGAAATGTATATGACCCATTCTTTAGCCCAGATTTCACTATCCTACTCGCAACTCACTGTCTCCATAAGTGGCTCTGATCCGAAGAGCTGTCAGGTTCCCAATTAATTGGCGATACTCTTTGCCACTCAGCCTAGGGCTCCAGTTGCTGCTTGGGTGCTCATCCAACCTGAGTGTAGGAGAGGATGAAAGACACGAGAAGTTATATGAGCAGTCTCTGCGCCACCATACTTGCGTACAAAATGCAACTAGGAGTGAGTTTTTAGACCCATGGGAGACTACAGCACACAGCTGTTGAACTGCTGATCAACAGGAAAGGCCAGAACTGCAAATGAGATGGAGAAAACAAGAACACTCTGTGACCAAGGAAGCACCGAATGTGGAAAAGAGCATAAAATTCAGTTTACTCTGAGAATCAGTGAAATCAAAAACAAATACAAAATTCAGCATTTAGGTCTTCACAAACAGTGCCTTCTTCAGTAATCCTAGGGTGCAACTTGCATTTCCTTAATGATATTTTTTACCATCAGAACATGTTGCAACATGAGCAACAATGGCTGGAATTCAACATCACACTCTTCCAATCATCCTGTCTGCGCAAGTATTCCAGTTTGCCAGAGTCAGACAGAAGAATGCTGTTCTGGGGGTTCTCCTGACCACCCCTTCAGCTAATTTCAGGGGATGCAGGGAGCACAAGGGGAGAAGCACTGTGGGGAAGCCAAAGTCCTTGTGCAAGGCTTCCACTGAGAGGGCTCATTGGGTGAATCCATGACAATAAAAGTGATTAAAGACAACTTAAGGTAAAAAGAAATAAGGTGGCTTTATGGACCAGGAATTGATGTAGGCAACTTCTCTGATTCAGGTAGCTTAACTGAGCTTTGCTGATGTTATTTTCATGACTTGAGGGACAGCAGCTAGATCCTTCTGGGTAAGCAACAGCCAAAGCCAGCAGTTTTCAAACTTTTCATCTTCTTGGAACACTTTCTGTGCTGACTTGTTTGCTGAGAACTTGCTGCCCATCGAAGAGGATTCTGGGACATGTACAACTGGGTACACATTCAGTTCATGTCAGGCACTAGTTAGGAACTGAGGGCCTCAACTCTACTTTGTGTGAACTGAGAGCATGATCTAAGGATGCGTGCGCAAATCTCCAGAAGTTGCACATTGGTAGTGGAGGGCAAGCCGGTTTTTTGGAAAACTTGTCTATCATTGCTTTGAGTTGCACTGCAGGGTTTGACATATGAGTGTTCCCTTACGTTCTAAGCATTTTACCTGAATGTATAGGTCCTGGTGGCTTTACAAGGCAACATCCTTCCATTAGGCGTGAGTGGGGCAGTGATTCTTAAACCAGCTCCTTCCAAGATGACATCATGCTGTGAAGGGTGACGTCCAGGTCGGTTCACACGATAATCAAAAGACAGCTTCTGGCTGTAACTCAGTTGATGGTTCCCAAGGAACCTGGCTACAAAAACACACACAAAAGAAACACAAGGTCAAAGTATGGCATTTGCAGGTAAAATGCAAATGTGGCCTGTACCACTGTTGACCTTGATTGGACAGGACTAGCCTTAGGTATAGCAGGAAGGAGAATTTCAAAGGACCCCATCAATACCTATGACCTAAATCCCATTGATATCAGACTGCTTGAACATGAAGACTGACAACGGGGTGCTTCAAAATTTGCTCCCAACTAAGGATGACACAAGTGAAAGGGCCTTTTCTGTGGTGGCCCCACAGCTCTGGAACTCATTCTCATCTGACTGCCACAAGGCTAACACACTCCAATTCTTTCCAAAAGCTTTGAAGACCTATGTTTCAGGTGGATTTTATGTGACTGACTGCTATGAAGGCTGAGGTGTGTTTCCTTTAATTGTTTTGCTATGAAAAGTTTGCTTTATATCATGGACTGCATATGGATTTTTTAAAATTAATGTTGGTTTTCTAATTTGGGGGATTGTTGTAGAATTATATTGTGTTTGTATATTATGTATTGTGGATAGTGTACTGAATCTTTATTATGTGGACCACCATTCATGAGTTGAACTCAAACATGTCGCCTGTAAATATCGGGGGGGGGGAGAGAAAATGTGGCTGTCAGTGGGCTCTAATTTCATGGTTAAATGCAGGGGTCCCCAAACTTACCCGGCCTAGGGCCGCTTCCTCCAGCACCGATTGCGCGGTGAGCCGGAGGGCGGGGGAGCGCACGCCCATACGCACACGCTTTTTCTGGTGCATTTCCAGGTCGGCGTGGCGGCGGAAATAGCTTGTGCACGTGCGCATGGGCCTCCGCAGACCAGAAAGTGTGCTGGAAATGACACTTGCGCATGCGCACAAGCTATTTCTGCGCCGTACCGACCCAGAGATGGGTAACTGCACTGTGCTGTGCCAGTAAGAGCGGGGGCAGCACTATTGGCTCGTGCAGGCCGCATCTGGCCCGCAGGCCTTTGTTTGGAGATGTCTGGTTAAATGCTTGCTTATTTATTTAATCTGAATCCCACTTATCAGATAAAAATCTTTCAGAGTAGCTCATATCTCCCAAAATGATTCAGTGCACACTTAGATGCATTTTGAAGATTTATTATTTCTGTTCTGAGAAGGTAATCTTTGCTTTCCCATACTCCTTAATTGTATTCATTTTAAGGACGCTATAGACATATTTTCGGGTATCGTTTTCTTGTAGATATTCTCATCCAATTTGCGGATGACACCAAACTGGGAAGGGTAGCTAATGACACAGAAGACAGAATCGGGATTCAAAATGATCTTAACAGACTGGAGAACAGGGTCCAAGCTAACAAAATGAATTTCAATAGGGACAAATGTCAGGTTCTGCACTTAGGCAGGAAGAACCAGATGCACAAATATAGGATGGGGGACACCTGGCTTACTAGCAGTACATGTGAAAAGGATCTAGGGGTGAACCACAAGCTGAACATGAGTCAACTGTATGATGCAGCAGCAGCAAAAAAAGTGAATGTTATTCTAGGCTGCATCAACAGAAGTCTAGTGTCCAGATCAAGGGAAGTAATAGTACCACTCTATTCTGCCTTAGTCAGACCACACCTGGAATACTGTGTCCAATTCTGGGCACCACAATTTAAGAAGGATGTTGACAAGCTGAAACGTGTGCAGAGGAGGGCAACCAAGATTATCAAGGGTCTGGAAACTTAGCTTTATGAGGAGTGCTTGAAGCAGCTGGGTATGTTTAGCCAGGAAAAGAGGAGACTGAGAGGAGATATGATAGCCATATCTTAAGGGCTATCACATGGAGAAGCGAGCATGCTTGTTTTCTCCTGCTCTGGAGGGTAGGACTCGAGGCAATGGCTTCAAAGTACAAGAAAGGAGATTCCAACTCAACATTTGGGGAAAACTTTCTGACAGTAAGAGATGTTTGGCAGTGGAACAGATTCCCACGAGAGGTGGTGGACTCTCCATCCTCTCCATCCTTGGAGGTTTTTAGGCAGAGGTTGGGTGGCCATCTGCCAGGGATGCTCTAGCTGAGATTCTGGCATTGCGGGGGGTTGGACTAGATGACCTTTGGGTCATATATAATTCCATGATTCTAGACATGAGGAAAGTGACATTCAGCCATGGATTTCAGGATTTGTGGGTTGGGTGGGATTTAATGAATGGCTCTATTGTCAGAAAACCATGCCAAGGTTTCTGGAAATTCAACCTAATATTGTAAGCCCACTTTCAACACACATTTAAAATGGGGCAGAAGGAAATTCTCCAGAATTAAGAGCAATTCCTGTTCTAACTTGAGTGTT
This sequence comes from Lacerta viridis, assembly GCA_900245905.1. NCBI lineage: Eukaryota > Metazoa > Chordata > Lepidosauria > Squamata > Lacertidae > Lacerta > Lacerta viridis. The sequence continues at coordinate 30,808 of OFHU01004600.1, forward strand.
AGAATTGCCTACAAGCCAGCAAGAATCTGTACTAGGATTTCTGCATGCAAGTGGACCAGCAGGTGTCAATACGTGAGACATTTGATACTATTGGCAAGTAAATAGTGAAGTTCAGTGGTCCTTGTGGCTGTTCCTGTTCACCACGGGATATGGAAACACATACCTGGAGCCATGAAATAGATAGGATCTGGCCTTCTTGCTGCCACATAAACTTCTTTATAATGTGAAGACCACTGGAGCTGCAAAGGAGACCCGTTTCCCTGAGCTTGCCAACCTTCATCACCTGTAATACAAAGGAACCAACAGCTAATTCAAATGAGCTGGAAATCCAACCATACCCAAAGATTCAGGAAATGTGACTGGAGGAAAGAAGCAACGAACAGCTCTTTTCATATTACACAGTCATGTCAGGCTTTCCTGTATTGTATCACAAGAGGTCACAGGACCCATTTCTACAGTAAGTAGAATCAGGCGGTAAAGCTTTCTGGACTGTAGCAAGTACTTCAAGCTGCTGGTGAGAGTGCTGAGCATTTGAATATTGACCCATGAAAATAAACCTTCCCCACACATAGAAAAGCAGCATGTTGGGGTGCTATTTTAAATTGATCGTTTTTATGTTTTTTTGCTGTGATTTTAATTGATGTTAGCCGCCCTGAGCCCGGTTTTCTGGCTGGGAAGGGCGGGGTATAAATAAAATTATTATTATTATTATTATTATTTCCGACATGCACACTCTACACCTGCAATGTGCATTCCAGAGCTGGAGAAACACAACAGTTTTCCAGAGAGATGAAGGTAGTGTGCCAGAGCCAGCATTGTCCATGACGTGCAAACACTGTTTATCATCTGTGCCAACATGTTTCTATACTGCATCAGAAACCTCCACAACCTGTTTGACCAAAGATGACCATGGGAGGACAAAAGAAAGCTGTGCATCCACCATGCTAAATAGTGTTTCTGTCATTCCAGTTGCACCTCCTTAAAACTCTTCCAATCCTAGAAAAACTATTCTAAATTTGCCGATTGTATAAACTGGAACAAAGTTAGCAATTTTGACCCAAGGCCAGTGCTAAGTATTTTTGCATTCTACACAGAGACTCAGATCCATTTGTCTTCTTCCTTTACATTATGACTTCATCACTGATTCAGCTCCTTTGCCATTTCCCAGCTGCTTTGTTGGTTCAGAAAGAATATAAGTGGAACTACTTTCTGGCAGGGTGTGTGTGTGCACAAGTGCACACAAACACAAACACACACACACACACACACACTTAAGAAACACACATAACCATTCAAATTCCAAGTTAAAAAGCCAGAAGCACAACCAAAGATGTGGCTGTCTCTCTTTTTCCTTGTTTCCTGTCATCCTCCCCAAGTGTAAAGGCTTGAGGCAATTTTGCTTTGTACCTTGGCATATATATGTATGTGCAGTGCTTTTTTTTCTTAAAAAATGTTTAGGGGTACAGTCATTTGGACTCAAGAAAATTACTGGAAAAGGAAATGAAGCAGCCACCGGATTAACAAAATGTTTAGGGGTATGCGTACCCCTGAATCCCCCCAGAAAAAGCACTGTATATATGTGATCCTTCTGAAGGAATGACCATTTAATTGGAGACTGACATGCATACTATATCCTTTATCACAAGGCTATCATTTCCTGCCCCATCTTGTAGGTATATGGGATGAATTTTACATTTTCTATTGATGCAGGGAAACATCATCTGCCTCCATTACCGGACTGACGTTTGTTCTGGTGATGAGGTTTGCCAAACGGAGAAGCAAAGCAGCAGGACTAAACAATCCCTTTCTTTCTTAAAATCAGCAGCATAATATTATGTCGGTTACATGATCTGGGAAAACTTGGGTGATCTTTATGCAAAATGCCTAAGCATGCATTTTGCTTTGTACCTTGGCTTTAAGCTTTAAGTAGCAATTTCAGTGGAATTAAAAATGACTTTTTAAAAAGCTCCTTATCTCATTTATTAGCAAATGCACTCATCAAACCAGGCTCCTTGGCTGGGTTTAAAATTGGTACAAAACCATTATAATAATTTGCTGGGTTTTTAAAAATCACAATGTTTAATGCTGCTTTTTGCACTCAGTGTGGGCGAGTCTGAAAAGTCACAGGGAGCCTTGAAAACTCTCTTGAACTTCAAAAAGCACTTCAGGAAAATGCAAGTAGATTGTAGGAGGGGTCATTATGCCAAATATGCTGGTGGAATGAAAATGCAACAGACTGATTGCCTGAATGGCATGATGAAAGAGCTTTACAAACACAGAATCTTCCCAAAAGCCTAGACAGACATTTTTTTTGTCAACAATGTGTGAGAAGGAGATGAAGGCTCATGTATGCTCTTGCATGCGCACGCACGCACGCACGCACGCACATACACACACATACACACCAACTCTCTGTCTGTAACTGGTATTTATGCCTAGATTGAGAGAGAAGCATGAAACATTAGTCTAGCAAGATCTTGGTACACCAGGTGTTGGTTGGGGGAAATATTGGATTTACCTGCGGAAAGAAAACACAGCATGGGCACCTGCAAGACACATTCCCACTCATACTGGAGTCCCAAAGTAGTGTTTGCATCTCAACTCTACTTAGAATGGGGACAGAGTGGGGCCAAATAAGGAAAATATAACCAGGTATGGAACCTGCAGCAGGAGCAATACCCCCCAGATGCTCAGACCATCAAACCTGACCTAGAAGCTCTTACAGAATTCACCTGATCTGCTTTAATCCATTGCAGCCATAGAGCTAAGTCTACAGTGACACACTGACACACACAATCACACACACACACACACACTGAACTTGCATTATTAAATGGAAAGTCATCCTTGGCCATGAAAAAGGATGTAAGAAGGCAGAGGTTTCTATTTTGACTTTTCTTCATCACAATCAGTTTCTGCAAAATGCTATGGTATTCGTCTCACTGACTGCTAGTTAATATAATTTATGTAATTATTTATGCAAGCTGCACAAGTTATAAATTTAATGTAATTAAATACATAATCATATACACACCATTCATTTCAATGCAAAGGAAAAGCAAATTCAATGGTGGAAACCATATTCAATTATGTATAATTGGAGGACTAAAAACAGCAGCAGCAGCAAATACCAACTGAGGTTTGCTAGATTGGTCCAGACATGGAATGAATACACAATTTCTGTTTCAGTTTCCACCTTCAGATCAATTCTCCAACAGCCCTAGCCATGAATGTTGCTGTATGGACAAAGGCAGAGACACCAATCTACTCCCTGTGTCTCTATAGTGCAAACTCTATTATAATATAATAATTATAATACTGGCAATTAAAATGGCAGCATAGTTCAGTGTAACACCCTGTATTGATCATGAAAAAGTGAAAAGGCAAACCCCAGTGAAGTTTTTTACCTTGCTCGAAAGTAGAGGTGATTTTACGGACGCTATAATTTTCTGCACTGGAACATGTTGTTGAGTGCCCATGACAGAAGCATCGAGAACAGCCCTCTGGGTTTCCTGCATCTAGGTTGTAATAGCCCTGCTTGCAACTGTGCAAGAGATAAATTAACACACCACACTTGTTTGTGCATTCATATTCACACACAGAAAGCTGACACATTGCATTTCCAACCCTGATACCTCTGCTTTATCTGCTGTGACAGGAGAGCTGCATCCTCCAGTCAATAAAAACTTGAGGGCTCTGATGTCAGCCATTACTACAAATCCTGTGCTACCATTCTTGTTCAAGTGATAACTTTCATGACAGAATGACTGGCACTCACCACACACACAAAGGCACTGAGGTAACTGCTCCAGAAGGTACAGAAATAAATCACCATTTTCTGGTGAAAATGTGGATTTGAGAGTAGATCCACACTATTCATTTAAAGCACATCAAACACACAGTTAGAGTAAAAAAGGTAAAGGACCCCTGGACGGTTAAATCCAGTCAAATGCGACTATGAGGTTGTGGCACTCATCTCGCTTTCAGGCCAAGGGAGCCGGCAGTTGTCCACAGACAGGTTTCTGGGTCGTGTGGCCAGCATGACTAAACCACTTCTGGTGAACCAGAGCAGTGCACGGAAACGCCATTTACCTTCCCGCCACAGTGGTACCTATTTATCTACTTGCACTGGCGTGCTTTCGAACTGCTAGGTTGGCAGGAGCTGGGAGAGCAACAGGAGCTCACCCCGTCATGGGGATTCAAACCGCCTGACCTTCTGATCAGCAAGCCCAAGAGGCTCAGTGGTTTAGACCTCAGCGCCACCCACACTGTTAAAGTACATTACTTCCCCAAACACATCCTGGGAACTGTAGTTTCCCCCACACAGAGCTATAATTCTCAGCAACAAACTGCAGTTCAAAGGATTCTTTGTGGGGTGTCATGTGATTTAAATGTGCTTTTTAATGTAAGGTGTATGGATCTCTGATGTGCTGAGCTCAGTGCAACTTGTGCACATGCCATTTTGGCCTCAGCGTGGAATCAAACAGTGACATGAGTCAGGGCTGTCATTAAATAAAAGTGTTATGCTTTTTTACTTTCCATTAGTTATTTGTCAATGGCACATTGGGGGTACCACTATGCCAGACCCTTCAAGTTTTTTTTTTTTAAATTTATTTATTTATTATTATGATATATTATACAATTCCATTTACACATCCCAATTTTCCAGTTACATTCAAACAATTTCAATTTCAATTACAATAATACAATTACAATACCTTATACCAATACGTATACATATATCCAAATATTTTAATATCTTCCAGACTCATTATCAATGTCAAATATATTTTTATTACATAAGTTGTTTTTTTAAAAAAGATATAAACTGTTCTTTCTAGCCTTCCGCTTACCACGGTAAGACTGAGTTAAATAATGTCGTTCTTCGACTTCCCTGATCTCCATTAAAATTGCAAGAAAATTTCTCATAAATAAAATTTGACACCGACCTCTTTTACTTTATCTTATATTTCTGGTTTTAATCTTGTGTGCTTTTTAATTCCTATATGTTTTCCAAATAACAGGGGTTTTCCAAAGCTTACTGTGTTAATACTGATTTTTTCTTTAGGTATTCATAAAGCCTATTTTCAATGAACTTTTCTTCGGGTTATCTTTTATCTTTTCTGAGAAATGCAAGTTCTATATATTCTAAAATTTTTGGCCATTCCCTCCTAGATGGTATTATGCACTTTTCCACTTAGCCCCAATTAAGATTTTTGCTCAGTTGAGGCATATAAGAAAAAATTCCTCATTTTTCTCGGTATGTCTGGTATGGAGCCTATGAGGTAGGCCCTGGAGTTTTGGGGAATTTGTTCCAAAGATTTCTTCTATTTCTGAATGTATTTCATCCAGAAATTTGCTATTTTACCACATCCCACCAGATGTGGTACCAGTTTCCAACTTCCTTACACCTCCAACAGATTTACTCACATTTAATTTTTGAGAGTTTATAAGGAGTGAGATGTTTTATTATGTTTTTATATATAAGATGTGTGGAGTATAAATATTAAAATTATCATTATGGAATGGGACGTCCGTATTTTCATCAAAGAAATGTTGGAGGGTAGTATGCTATGCTGCGCTGCTATACAGATTAGCACAGAAAATTCCAATCATCATCACTACCACAACTAATGACATAGCAGTGCCCACATTGCAAAGTCAGCCTGTTTTACTAGCCCATCATGCACTGAACTGGTCGTGAAATAGGCTTAGATTGGGTTTGCCGTCAACTAGCTTTCCCCTCTGGTCAGCAGGTCTAGTGCCTGTGGTTTTGGTATGAGCAGGACCAAACCTACCCTCACCTGGTTTAGCTGGCCAGTCAAAATTGTTTCTGAGTGTGGCTGCTGTCTCATGCTGATAGCTTCTAGAAGCCACAGGTGAGAGGTGAGCGCAGGCTGGGAATCACAGGTGGACCAAGTATCCCAGGAGGAGCATGACGTATCCCTCACCAGAGGTACTACCTCTCCCTTAACACCCCATACATCCCATACAAAGCAACTAATACAAATGCAAAAATTAAAAAAAAATGCTTTAACTAGCACACAGCAGAAGGCAAGAATGAAATGGAAGGAATAATACGAACGGTATGGAGATTGGGATTAAGTGCGCAGAAGAGGCAGGAGGATGGGGAAGTGTAAGGATGAAGGCTGAAAGTTGTATAGCTGTGCATTGACTGAAAGTCCCCTTCCTGGCTTCTGAAGCCCTGTTCTGGCCAACCAGACACTACAGACCTACATTTCCAAATATTACAGAAGCCACATTGCTTTCTCAGTGGAAACTGAAGTTCTCAGTATCCAAAACGCTGGGATTAGATGCCACATTCCATGCTTGCATGCTGATCTCAATCCACATAGCCTCCATTTCTGTGTCAGAGAGAAAGCTACATTTCTGTTGGGTTTGTATGCCAAGTGAAAGAGCAACTTGAGCTACCAAGTGGATTCCTTGATCGTGACAACTCTGAGCACCATGAAAAACGTTTGGCCACGCAAACTTTGTGCACGCACCTGCCACATCGTTCCCCTTCAACAGCTGCCTTGCAGATGCAACGTCCTGAAACACACTGGCCCGTGCTGCCAGCTGGATCACAATCACAATTCCTGAGAAAATTAAAAGACCATTTTCAAATGAAGCTCCACACTCCTCATTGGAACACATTCGCCAGTAACAATCAGCTCTGCCAACCCAAAAGCACTTACTGTATTTGCCCAGAAGCTCTGCAGCCAGATTCTGAGAAGGAATGGAAATTGTGCTGGCATCGGTCGCATTTATCACCTGTCACACCAGGTTTGCAGTGGCACCGTCCCTGGCTATCACACTGTACACTCAAAGAACCTGTGAGGAAGGAGTAGTAGAGATAGCAATGGGTCAATATTTATGATTCTCATCAGGTTTATAGCAATTCCAAGGAAACTCAAGGAGGGTTGCTGCAGTAGTCATTCAGTTCCATTGTGCAAAGTTCCTCTCCTGTTTGGTTTGTCATGGCTGGTACATTGCTGAACTACTCAGGCACACTTTGTCTTAAAAGATGCTTTGGCATGTACAAATGTGATGCTCTTCTGCAGTATGAGATAGGCTGAAACCTGGTTTTGTGGAATATTGCCAGAAAAGTGGCAATGGCTCAGGTTTGAATTGGTAGACTCTATTGCTTGGAGGTTCTTCAAGAGAAGCAGTTTGTTTCTCTGCCCCCAAAATACCTACCCAATCTATAAATTTGTAAATAAACTGATTATTACAAAGGCAAAGCAAGGGTCAAACTAGAAATGATGCTAAACTTGTAATCACATCAGTTTTTAGAACAAAATTAATACATTTTTGTTGGGGATTTTTTTGGGACTGGTATGTGGAGAGGAGATGCTTTGCTCCTTCACTTCATGTCTGATGAAAATCTCACTCTCTCTCACACACACACACAAACACACACTGAGTCCCTGGAGGGGAAAATCCACTGGTGCTAATGAAGGCTTCCTTCCCAGATGTTTCTTTGGCAGAGGAGACAAAGAGGAGACAATTTTTGTCAGGACCACAGCAGGAGAGGAAAGGACTAGATGTCCCTGCATGCTGTGGTCTTGATAAAAATCAACTGACAGGATCAGTGTCACAATTACTTTGGCCCTAAGTCTCCATTGCTTTCTTCCAGAAGGGAAAAGGACCTAGAAAGGCTGTCATACAGCTCTAATAAGGGGAAGCACAAAGCAGCAACCTTCCATTTGCACAGACAAAACCTGTCAAGTATAATTGATTAATTGAACGTTGAAATGTCAAATAACTCTGTATATGTCTGGATGTGTACTGCTAAAAGCTCAATTCCACTGAGCTAAACATTGGAGCTGCAGAGAGCCTAATAGCCAATGGTTTAAGTAGGGCTGTATCTCCACTGGCTCTGTCATGAGGTATTTAACTGAGATCACATGAGAAAGAATTGTATTACAGGTCTCCATTTTGGGTGTATTAGTAGCTCTTTGTTCTAAAGCAGCTTAGGAGAAAGGATGTGCTAATGATTCTCTCTAGGAAAACAGCTAGGCTGGAATGGAGGAGAGGCAGACCTTTGTTATTTAGATAGAAGAAATTCATATTTCTAAGATATGCTATGCCTGTGCTGGGATCAGCACCAGTGGCGTAGCAAGGGAGGGACGATGGGGGTGGGGCACCCTGGGTTCCAGAGAAGGGGGGGTGACACTTGGCGGCCCCTCCTGCCACTTTCCGCTACCTGGCACCCCATCCGTGCTGCTGCATGGGGTGCTGGGCGGTGGGACCAGCAGCGCGGGGCTGGATGCACTGCGCATGCCCGGAAATTCGGGGCATGTGCAGTGCATCTGAGTCGGCGCCACTGCTCCCGCGGCGACCGAGTGAACTGATAAGTGAGCGGCACTCGTGGGGCTGCCCTGCCCATAAAGCAGCACGGACGGGGCAGCCCGCAAGTCGCCGCCCACCTGGCGGCCCACCCGTTCGCCGCAGGAGCAGCAGCTCCAGGCCGGATGCACTGCGCGGCCCCACGACTCACCGCCCGCTCAGCAGGTTGCCCGGTCGCCGCGGGAGCAGCAGCGCCGGGCCAGATGGACTACACATCTGACGTGTGTTGCGACATCACGATGCACAGGTCACGACGCCCCGTCCCCAGGGGGGTGCCTCCTCCACCCCTGATCAGCACATTATATTATGCAAATATCTAGATGCAACACTTTAGCAGATGTACATCACTGCCACCATTTTTGCCTCGCAGCTGACCAAATAAATCCAATGCTATTTCTGCTCCACAGGAACAATCAATGCACAAAGTGACTACATAGCAAACTTTGCCAAAAGGGATACTTCTTGGACACGACTATGCTGCTGCCTATTTTTTCTTCTGGCCCAAATATCCAAGGAAATGCAAGCTACGTGGACTCTGTATGCATTACCAGCTTAGAACACAGCTGGGTTGTTTTGTTTTGCTTCACATTCAGATTGAAGCTGGTTTAGGGAAAAACACACCAGAACGTGGTATCTAATTAAAAACAACAATAGGATGTGCATTGTGGTTACCATTATAAACCTCACTGGGGCCTTGAGGCATACCTTCGGGTCCCCATGCCACAATAACAAAGAAAACAAGTTTTTGGAGTCCTACAGACCTGGCATGCTTCCAAACAGGTAATGTTATTCAGCATTCATATTCACTTATTTGCAGGGTGGTTAGATAATGTTATGGCAAAGCAAGTGTCACTCCACATTTCCCAGTGCATTCCACCTTCACTTTCCTTATTGCAGAAAGTCCAATCTTTCAGGCAAGCAGTTTGTTGCACAAGACTTCTTAGCCAACTATGATTGTGCAAGCTGCATTTCCCACCTGAAAATAGTAACAGTCTGGAAGTGCCCCTTGATTGTGTTAAGGAGAACAGCTGCTTTTGGCTTCTCCTCTCCCTGATCTCATTCAGAGGAACCCAACTCATGGTATGCACTGGAACCCCAATTCTCCACATAGTGAGTGGCTTTAAGGGTGCCAGAACATTTGTGACAACTGGCTTATTTTGCAAACATATTTGGGTTGTGTGTAGACAGAGATACGCAGCATTAGAACCTCAACAGACACTGCAGTCCCATAAGATTGGGGGTGAGGGGCTTTCTCACCTGCCCCTCAGTCCCTGCATACCTTTGGGGTTGCAGCTGCAGGATACACAACGTCCTCGAGGTTCCTGGTGATAGAAGCCCTCCTTACACCGCTCACAATTATTTCCCTCTGTGTTTTCAGCACAGTTGAGGCACCGGTATCCATTTCCTGTTCGTCTGAGCAGCTCCATGTCAAACATGCACTGCCTAGATTTCCCATTGCAATGGCAGGCTGAAAGCAAAGAGAAGAGTTAGCACCGTTCAAGAACAACAACCCATGTGGCAGTTCCAGAAATTGGCTCGCCATTTTTACTTGATGATATACATTTAAAGGCCACCCTGTTGGTAAGCTCAGATCCAAACTATGCAAGCAGCAGTGACTAGTCATGCAACATTAGCCTGATTCCCTCATCACAGAAAACTGGCTGTTCCATTGGTTCCAATGTTGACAGGCCAGTTTCCTCAGCATGCTAGTTTTCTATATTTGGGTTTTTAAACCTGGTTCTCTTCCCACTGCAACCAACAGTGGTAGAGTTCAACAAGATGCTTTCGTTAATGTGAATGCTTTGGTTGAGATTCCTGTCTTGCAGGGGGTTGGACTAGATCCCTTCCCAACTCTACCGTTCTATAATGGGGTCATTCTCCACAGCTGTTGCAGCAGGACGTTTTAAAATACTGTAATATATATGAACTAATCAATCTGGGTTAAAATAAAACAGAACATGATTTTTTCTTTATTAAAAAAAAAGATTCTCATGCTGAAACAACAGGGAAGGTATTCCCTCAGTCCCGTATCAAAAGCCTCCCTGTTTCTATGACAAGCAACTTGTTTCCCAGTTTCTTCCATTGACAGGACTTATCTAAGAAAGGAGGGTGAGCCCCATGACCTACTCTGTAACAAGGAAAATATGGCTCCCCTAGGGGAGACTCCCAGGCACTATGGATATTCCATCTTTAGACCTTGGAGAATTCACAGACTTGAATGTAACTCTCTTCCTACACTCAGGACCCTCTATAATCACATCTGGACCCCAGGAACAAAACAGCAGCAAACCCAGAGAGAAGCAACCATTAGAAAGCAAAGTGTTTTACCTGAAGGTCTTCCTTCACCAAGCTCTTCCTGGGCTGGCTGTTAATGTACCAGGAAAGGTGGAGCTGCAAAGCCTGCTAGAAGGCTGCAGACGGGCCAAACTACATTTCCCAGAGTTATTTGGGAGAAGCCATGATAGATGAGCAAGTATAAACCAGTACAGGTTGGCAGTGTAGCTGTGCCCTAAGGTGTTAAGGTGAATTTTGAGGCGGAGTTGCAAAATAAACAAATCTACCAACATTTTATTAATGTGGTTTATTTTTAGTACTGAATTTCTGTTTTCCAAGCACAGGATTAAAATTTCTCCCCCCCCCCACAAGCCCAGAAGAAAGCAGAGGGAAATTTTCATAGCCAACCTCTTTGTAATGAATACTACAGAAAACCATATACTTAAGAATCAAATCTCCGTGACGTCACCTACAAAGTTTGCAGAATTATCGTGGGTGTTACAGTGCTTTTGCTACCAAGTGTTAGTTAGTCTCTGAAACACCAAGCGCTGCTCTCCACAGCTGCTCCTGCTAATCCTCAGCTTGGCTGCCAACACATACGATCAGGTTGAGGCACGACACTTGCATTCCGAGCACCTGAGAGGTTCCAACGCATCGGCCGGATCCTGGGTCTGCCAAGCCAAGTAGAGCTGATCTCATACCCTTCAACGCCCACTCAGCAGCACCTGGAATTTAATCAGCCCCCCCCCCAAGGCCTGTCAACAGCCTCATTTGCTTTCCCAGGCTCCCTCAATGCCCCATCTAGCCACGCCTGAAGTTAGCTTGTGTGGAGGCCTCCCATTACCGCAGAAGTGGGTCATTCCCTGCTTTCCCAGTGTCTCAGGCTCAAATAGCATGCTGCAAGAAATTCTGGGTGTGCGTTCCTCCACATTTTTTTTAAAAAAACCAAATCATCTCAACATGTCTCAAAATGACTCAGAGGACAGGAAGACGTGGTGCGGCTTCTTAAACCTTAAACCCAAGTAGCACATTGCCTTTTTAGGCATACACTGAAAACTGTGGTGTGTGATTGATCAAAAAATCCTTCCAGTAGCACCTTAGAGACCAACTAAGTTTGTCCTTGGTATGAGCTTTCATGTGCATGCACACTTCTTCAGATACATTACACAGGTTACGGAGGGCCAAACTAGACGTTTCCTTAATTATGGAGCATGTAGCTATGTAGTATTCCTGGAGTGTGAGTGCTGCTGCATGTGTTGTAAGAATTTAAAGTCTTTTATTTATATATATCTATATATATAAAAATGTTCCCATTGCGTGCGCGTCCGGCCCCACCTTGCTCCGTAACCGCTGGACCAAATCACATCAAATTTAGGACAAAGCGTAACATGACCATGGGGGAAGGATCTAGCATAATAAAAATTCAAAAAAACCACACCTGTCATGCCTAAAATATAGAATAAAGGCAAAAAAAATGGTGCACGCATTACGTGTCACCAGCAACAGAACTGAAGACTTTGAACAACAACCAATAGAAAGGCTCATCGCAGGGCAGCGTCACAGACTGTGCGCCGACCAAGAAACCTCCTTCACCTCAGTCAGCCATTTTCAGACAGCAGGGACAACCCCCATTAATCTCCCTAGCCCCAGCCTCTGCCAAGGGCCTGACCGCCAAAAAAACAGTTAAGAGGAAGGCCTAAACTCTTCTTAGTAGTTTCAGCTCCAGGCAGGAAAAGGTTTTTAGGCCCGGGCCATACCATTCCTTATGGGGGGGGATGTAGGATGAGAAAGCTCAGCAACTATGCTTCGCTCCCTATCCTGTCTCCACACACAATCCTTTCTGCACTGCTGTATCGCTTTACAAACGAAACTCCAGTTATCAGAAGAGGAAAAAGCGCCGCACACAAATGTATAAGGACCCTACCAGTTCCCCATCACCCCTCCTTGCATCGTTATGGTCCCTTCTGACCCCAGGCTCAATGCCAGAGCGGACTGTACCATGTATCAGGTTTCCAGAGGGGGGGGAGGAGATAGTAAAAGTTCAACGGGAGAAGCTGTGGGGAGGAAGGCTATGCATATTGTTTTCTTAAATAATTACTGGCATGGGTGAGGCAGTTCTTACTGGGAAGGCAGCAAGTGAGAATGGGAAAACTTCTCATTCTTCCACCCTGACTGGACCAGAGATTCTCTCCCTCCTTAGGACCTGGGGGGGGTGGAGAAGACGTTTGCAACTTAATCACAAAGGCTACTTCTGTTAGGGAAAAGCAATGTTTGGAGCAAGTGACTCTCAGTGGTGGACTAGTTGGACTAGTACAGGACAGGGAAACTAGACTCGCTGTCCCCACATCAATATCTTGTGCCTAAGGCAAAAGTAATGATAACTGAATCTAAATGAATACCAAGAAAGAACACTGGTCTTTGTCTTCCTTCTGTTTAAGGGAGGTGGGTATTTACAAAAGATAAAGAAACTAAGGGATGCAGGTGGTGCTGTGGTCTAAACCACAGAGCCTAGGGTTTACTGATCAGAAGGTTGGTGGTTCGAATCCCCGCGACAGGGTGAGCTCCTGTTGTTCAGTCCCAGCTCCTGCCCACCTAGCTGTTCGAAAGCAAGTGCAAGTAGATAAATAGGTACTGCTCCGGCAGGAAGGTAAATGGCATTCCGTGTGCTGCTCTGGTTCGCCAGAAGTGGCTTAGTCATGCTGGCCACATGACCCGGAGGCTGTCTGCGGACAAATGCTGGCTCCCTCGGCCTATAGAGCAGGATGAGCGTGCAACCCCAGAGTTGTCTGCAACTGGACCCAATGGTCAGGGGTACCTTTACCTTTAAAGAAACTGACTAAGTTCACAGATAGCATTCTAAATGATGGTTTGCAGTGCACTAATCACAGATTAATCTGTTCAGCATTTAGTCCATTCAGACATCACACCAAGCCATAAATAAGAAAACCATGGTTTGCAATTCCAGCTCAAAACCAGCTTTCTGATTTGCCAGCCAATCACAAACCACATTTTGCAAATTTAGCTGTCAGGCTAAACCATAGCAAAGCTTGCTTTGTTAAATTCTGTGCCATATCTAAATTAACTGACTCTCATGTTGTGTCTCAGTTGCTATTTTATGTAAAGACCACTTTAAACCACGGCATCTTAGTTCTCACTGAGGTGGTGGTAACTATATTGTGTGGGGAAAGAGTTGCACCAATTCAGCCTGCAGATGCGGAGAATCCCATGACTGAATGCTTCTTTACAGTTATCTAGTACCGTATGTTATTTTCCTGTGTAGAAGGAATTCTTTTGTATGAAAGAGCATTTAGTCATGTGAGTCTTCACTTTTCTTCTGGAGTGGTGAAATTCAGACACAGGTTTACCCTCCCAGTGAGAGAAAGACTTGACACTCTTCGCACACTTACCGTATTTTCCCTAACTTAAAAAAGCCTAATATGGCAATGACTGCTGCTTAGATTGACCACGCATATAATTAGCACTGCATAGCAATTTTCATAGCCAATAGCTCAACTTGCTTACAGATTACATCATCCAGACTTGCCTCGATTCTGCTGCTGCTGTTGTTTTCTCAACGCTTTGTGTCTGTCAATAGCCAAATTACATCACGATAAGCGTGTCTGTAACTGCATGTGTTTACACAAGGTAATTTCACACTTCTTCCCAGTGCTGATGACTGTGAAGTTTCTTCACATAGTTTTTCTGAATGAGATTCTCAGTGCTGAGATGGGCTTCCACAATAAAACTTTACATATGTCCGGGACTGGTCGGACACAGAGGAACCAGCTGGGGAACCCCAAGGGAAGGAAGGCTCAGAGCCCAGGGAGTGGTGGTGGGAGAACAATGAGCAGTCACATAGAGAAGAAAGAGAAGAAAGACTGGGGGGGGGGAGGTGTCAGAAACTGAAGGGCTAACAGGGCTTAGTGAGCAAGAAGAGTCTGTGGTGGAGGGAATTTCAGACTCAGAAGGTGGAGCAGGAGAGAAGGGAGGCCGGGAGGCCGAGAGGAGTCAGGCTGGTGAAGAGACATGGTGTCTCCCCCTGCTCCTGCTGCTGCGACAGACTCCCCTCCCCGCTGGTCTCTCAGAATGAGGTGAATATAAACTGATAGATTTGAGAGAAATTGCATAAAGGAAGAATTGGGGACCAAATTAATCCTGGAAGGGTAAGCAAAATACAGGTGCTGGGAGGGGACAGGTCAGCAGCAATGTGTTGGAGGACAGAGCTGGATGTGACCTGCACCTCCTCAGCCAGCCCTCTGCCCTCAGGTGCAGTAGGTGACACTGATCTGCCTCCAGTGTTGAACTAAGACAGAAGTACGGTAAGATGCAACTGCCAGTATGGTTGGCCTCTGTATGTGGAATGAGGGAGCATCATTTTGTTCTCAGGCCTTGCAGCCAAACTCCAAAAGAAGGGGACCAGCCGTGCCTGCTCTGTCACAATAGGAAAAGATGTAAAGGAACATGCCTTATCCCACCCCCACCCCCTTCTGGGATAATGTGGAAAGATGACTTGGGTACTACACTGTCAGCTTCCCCGATTGCTAGGTAAAGGTAAAGGGACCCCTGACTGTTAGGTCCAGTCGCGGAAGACCCTGGGGTTGCAGCGCTCATCTGGCTTTACTGGCCGAGGGAGCTGACGTTTGTCCGCAGACAGTTTTTCTGGCCAGCATGACTAAGCGGCTTCTGGCGAACCAGAGCAGCGCACGGAAACGCCGTTTACCTTCCGCCGGAGCGGTACCTATTTATCTACTTGCACTTTGACGTGCTTTCGAACTGCTAGGTTGGCAGGAGCTGGGACTGAGCAACGGGAGCTCACCCCGTCACAGCGATTCAAACTGCCGACTCCAGATTTGTGGAGGGTTTACTCCTTGGCCTTTTCTTCTCCCAAAAATATCCCGCAAAGCAGCAGAGGTTGAAAGTCAGAGTTTTCTTTCTCCTAGATGGGATACCATCCCAGGTGGATGAGCCCCATCTGCTCACTTCCCTCTACACGGCACATGCAGAAACCACCTTCTTGACTGTTGGACGTGCTATTAGTCTTGTCCACACAATCCACCGGAGCCTGTCTTTGCATGCAGGGGAAGTCCCTAACTCACTGGGGGTTTGAGACCCATTGGCTACTCTCACCTGGTTTAGCAGGCCTGTTGAAGCCATTCCCGGAGTGTTGAAAAGTGGTATACAAATAAAATGAATGAATGAAATAGAAAGTGAAGGAATAGAGCGTGGCAGTCCCACACTAAAACATCTAGTGTGGAATCACCCCTTGTCTATAAAGAATTGTTATATGAAGTTGTCTTAATTCTTGTTCTCTACATGGCTATATATGAATGTTTAGGGATTTATAGGACAATTCTCATCATTCTCTTCAAACTACAATTCACAGGATTCCTTAAGGGAAGGCACCATAGGAACACTGGTGTAAAACTGATATAAATGTGTGGCCAAACATATGAGTGGTACTAAATCCAAGTTAAGAACTCTGACATGTTAGCCCACAGTGAGTTTATGAAAAGTGTCAAATGCATAGAATTAATTTTGAAGGCACTGGTAGAAATGCTGAGAGAATTACATCACAGAAACCATCCCGCTAATGGAAAAAAGTGAAGAATTAACACCAACACTGTTGACCAAGTGCACACAGGGACCGAATATACTTGCATGATATACTATGAAAGCTGAATTTCTGTTTCTAGCTCAAAATCTAAAACAATTTAGTAAAACAATTATTAAGAAAATGACCACCCCCGCCCTCAGTTTCTTCCATTGCAACAACTGCCTTATATAGAGTAAGACCGTTGCTCTATCTAGCTCTTTTCACTTTTCAGGATTTTAGACTGGAGGCATTCCTAATCATACCTGGAGATGCAGAGGAATGAAACTCAGTATCTTCTTATGCAAAGCAGATGATCTACTACTGAACCAAAGCCCCTCCCCATTGCCCTAGGAAGCATATAAAAAGTATTGGAATAAACATGTCTCATTTGAAAGTATATTGATTCCATCAGAGGTAAAGGTAAAGGTACCCCTGACCATTAGGTCCAGTCGCGGATGACTCTGGGGTTGCGGTGCTCATCTCACTCTATAGGCCAAGGGAGCCGGCGTTTGTCTGCAGACAGCTTCCGGGTCATGTGGCCAGCATGACTAAGCCGCTTCTGGAGAACCAGAGCAGCGCACGGAAACGCTGTTTACCTTCCCACTGGAGTGGTACCTATTTATCTACTTGCACTTTGATGTGCTTTCGAACTGCTAGGTGGGCAGGAGCTGGGACTGAACAACGGGAGCTCACCCCATCGCGGGGATTCAAACCACCAACCTTCTGATCGGCAAGCCCTAGGCTCTGTGGTTTAGACCACAGCGCCACCTGCGTCCATCTGAAGATTGAGGTAAAACACTAAGGACAGCATTTTCAAAAGTCCCTGAATGAATCTAAATTTACTGGGGAACAACATTCATCCACTTGTCACCTTCTTACTAAAAGACCTATGGTGGACTTATCCACTAGACTGATAGGACATTTGCCCCATCACTGAACGATTACCAGGTGTGACCATATCTCAGCCCAGACACCCAATCAGGATACAGATAATACAAGCTTGCAGTTGCTAGGCGACCCCAGTGTATGTTTCACCATCTACCTCTAACTAGCAGGTTTTGGAGGAGAAACACGGTCCAGACCTAAGGAAGGAATCTTAGATGATGAAGATCTGGTCCCATCCTCCATATCGCCCACATGCTAAAAAAGTTACTGCCCAGTTCCCAAGACATTCCACATGCTCATCAAGAGAAAGAGCTATCAGCCTAGCTACTTCTCTCGCACAACAGCAGCTGGCCCACTTGACACCAAAACAAGAGTCAGGGAGAGACAGAAGACTGCAAAATGAAACCCGCTTCCAAAAACTATAAAGTGGAAAGATTTCAAGCTCGTTTGCCTCACCTTCTCTTCTTTGAATGCCAGCAGCTGACGGGAGGAGGAGAGTGATTGCAAGGCAGCTGGCAGTCACCAGCCAGTGCTGAGGCATTCCAGGGAAGTTCGGAGGACTGTGTTGCCCAGAAAGTGCTCAGATCCAACTCTTCCAAGCAAAAGCCTCAAGATCAAGGGGCAAAGCTGTGTGGTGGTGGACGTGCAGCTGCGGACAATTCCACCCGGGCCTCCGTTTCTTGTTTCAGGCGCTTTTTATCACCTCCTCTGCCTGAATCACTCTAGACAGGAATAAAAGAACTTGCCTTCAGTCTGACTCACCTTGCAAATAAAAAAAAAGAGGGCCCAGCCCATGTACATTTCAGGGAGACACTTAACAGTTTCTTCTTAGCCATTCGTAGGGGCGGATCTCTGCAGAACACAGCAGCCAAAGCCCCTGGCAGCGGGCCAAGAGGGAGTGGGATGGGTAGCAGGACAGAAAGAACAATTTAATTATTGATTTTCCACATTAAAAGTGCCTACAGGGCAAGCCCAAAGCCAGACTCGCTGCAGGGCTTGTTCTGTAAACTCATTAATGTAAAACACAACTTCATTAAGTAGTTGGTTTTACCCTCAGGTAACACCACTTTTGTTAAACCTGTGCCACGTTCTGGAATGAAATGGGCATGTTCTCACTCACCTCAGCCCAATTGGAATACTTGAGAAGAATTTGTTAGCATTATAATTATTACTATTACCTTAGCAACACCCAGAAAACACACCTCACCGGCTGTTATCCAATCAAAACAGCTTGAGAGGGACTGCTGTATGTCTGACATGTTTTGAATCTATGATGAAAAAGAGGAACAGATGTGAAGATGAGCTAAGACTTCATCCTGATTAAAGTATTCTGGAATGTACATGTTTAAATTTAGGTTAACTGAAGTTACTATTCTCACAACTCTATACCCCACACCAGCCTTATACCAACAAAGCAGCTCATACTTTGCACCAAACTCAAGCAGACAAAACAATACCGTTCAGGCAGGGTTATTTGCTTTATCTCAGTGGTCTTCAAACTTCCTACTTTCCATATAAAAAGTAATTTATCCTACTGAGGAGCCTCTACCCTAGAATCTTTGTGTGCTGCTGAGAATTCTGGAGCTTTTCCTACAGACCACAAGCAGTTTTTCACACAGGGCACGGCTGACTAGGAACAGTCCGCCTCACCATTAACTGTGCATAAGCTGAGGGTGCCGTGTTGAACACACCAAACAGTCTCCTATGGCTGTGTAGTGTTGGGGAAGACCAAGTGTGGTACGGAAGCTTATCCACTCTTCTTGGTTTTCTAATAGAAGCCATCCTGGTAAGCTTCTGAGAAACTCTGTGGCCCCACTGAATAAGTCTGAAAACCTCTACTGTTAATCAGATCAATTGACTCTCACCTGCCATTTTTCTTATCCATTCACCCATTTCAGAGTAATCAATTAGGATCTCTTCAAAGTTTGCTTTGAGATGTACCATCCCGAATAATTTTGATGTCCTCTGCAAACTTTCAGTGGCATGTGTTAATCTCCCCTAGCTTCTAGTTAATTGCTCACACTTGGCTTCACTCTCCAGGTATTTGTGAAAAATTTATGGTCCCTGCTTCCAGTAGAAGTCCTCAGGAAATCCACAATTCAGTTGCCTCCATTGTAAAAACTCTGCACCGTCCCTCCTAACCACTGCTTCCTGTTCTTTAATTAGTTACCCACTCAGAAGAGGAACTGTCTACTTTCCCCATGGCTGCAAAGTTTAATAGACTTTGGCAATGGACATTGTCAAAGCTTTATGCCAGTTTCAGTACATCATGTCTATCAGAGCCCCTCTATCCACATACATTGATAACTATGCATGCTAAGAGGGTGAGGATGGAGGGCACTTTGTTGCCTTTCTGTTTGGCTCATCCTTAGCAGATACTTACCTTCCCAGGCCACATTCTATCCATGCTCAGCTCACCTGTGGTAGTGGAGCACCTGCCACACCATGCATGCATGCAATCATCCATTGTTTTCACAGGAACTCCTTCCTAAGCTGCTTGTTTGGTGATAAAACATTTTTTTTTGGGGGGGGGGACACCCGCAGCCTATACATATGCATATAGGGATATGCAGTTCAGAACTTACTTTAAAGTGACATACGTACAAGGCCTTTCTTATCTCTTAGCTTACTGTCTCTGATTCCAAACTCCAATTTTAGGTAATTAAAGCTCAGGTGTTTCCCATAATCTCTTGAGTTGTCTGGCAGCTTCCTCAGCCTTAAGCTGATGATGCTGGTTCAGACAGCGTAATGTTCTGTGGTTGCTCACTGCTGGGAGGCTCAGGAAAAGCATGGGGTGAGATCATCACCATGCTTTGCTACGGTTTGTCAGGTCATGGCAATACCAAGCAGGAGAAGACTGATGCAGTAGAGATGGGCAGAAGCAAACAGTTTCAAGTTTCTGGGCAAACACAAAATTAGAGCAATGGTCCCATAGACAGGTGTCTGTTGAAGAGCTAAAAATGTTCAGAACAAAGTTGGATGAGGATGAAGATAATGGTGGGGAAAATAAGCTAGAGGAGAAACAGGCTTGTGAAGTTAAAAATGGAAATGAATCATGCAAAGAGACTCCAGAACAAACTGATGAAAAGTTGGCAGGACTGGATCAAGAAATAAGCAAACTGAAGGAATCAGATGCCTATGTGGAAATGGAATTGGAAATGATCTCCATTCAAGGATTTGGAGGAGAAATAGAAGATAAGATTACAAATGATGATTTGGAGATATATCTGGATAGGGTGTTGACAGAGCTGAAAGGAAAAAAAGGTTTGGGATTTCATTCCTGGCCTTTCTTTTGCTTTAGCAGAGAGAAAGGATTCTGCTTACAATCTGAAATGAACCCAAATAATGTTGTATTTCCTCTGGTAGGGATGCGAGTGGTGCTGTGGTCTAAACAACTGAGCCTTGGGCTTGCTGATCAGGTCGGCGGTTCAAATCCCCGTGACGGGGTGAGCTCCCGTTGCTTGGTCCCAACTCCTGCCATCCTAGCAGTTCGAAAGCACATCAAAGTGCAAGCAGATAAATAGGTACCACTCCAGCGGGAAGGTAAACGGTGTTTCCGTGTGCTGCTCTGGTTTCTCCAGAAGCGGCTTAGTAATGCTGGCCACATGACCCAGAAAAACTGTCTGCGGACAAATGTCAGCTCCCTTGGCCAGTAAAGCGAGATGAGCACAGCAACCCCAGAGTCATTTGCGACTGGACTTAACTGTCAGGGGTCCTTTACCTTTACCTTATTTCCTCTGGAATTAGATGGGGGGAAATGAAAGTGGAAGAGATCAGGATACCATTGTAAAAACAAGAGGAAATGGGATGCAACTGGATATGCAACCGGATATAAAGAACTGGACATGAACTTATGGATATGTAATGAGAAATCAAAATGGAATACTCCAACAGGAAGTAGAATACAATAAGAAATTGAACCAAATAGATGGATTGGATATGAACAAATGGGATATTGATCTAATAGTAGAGACTTTAATATGGACACAGGTGGAAAAATATAACTTCTAAAAGAAAAATAACCCCTACAACATTGATAAATGTAATCATAAATTGCATTAAGCCTTCAGCTCAAACACAGGCTTCACAAAAGCATACACCCAAAAGAACCCATGTATATGCCATCTGAAATAGATGGGCCTTCAAGATCAGCTGACAATGAGCTCCAGAATCGTGGGCTAGCAGAAGGACAAGTTCGGCTAAGCACTGTTCCCCCCCCCCCCATTTTCCACACAAAAAAAGCTCGACCACCTTGGCAAAAAAAACCAACAACAAATTATAATTTCATAGAATGTACATTACTTTCCTGTCCTGGAAAGCTGCAGCTAAGTGTGACTTCTCCCAACATGACGTGCAAACCACTGTGTCATGCTCTCCTGTCCCCAAAATCTGCAACACTGGATGTTAATATGAATCTACTTTACAAGGCCATTTTAAGGCCTACTGGGATGACATACATACAAGCTGATAAGTGCTTTGATTATTTGAATGATCAAAAAGTATTCTTGCAGGATTAATGTGTTCTTCTCAAGTGGAAGAAGAAGAAGAAGAAGAAGAAGAAGAAGAAGAAGAAGAAGAAGAAGAAGAAGAAGAAGAAGAAGAAGAAGAGTTTGGATTTGATATCCCGCTTTATCACTACCCGAAGGAGTCTCAAAGCGGCTAACATTCTCCTTTCCCTTCCTCTGTGAGGTGAGTGGGGCTGAGAGACTTCAAGAAGTGTGACTAGCCCAAGGTCACCCAGCAGCTGCATGTGGAGGAGTGGAGACGCGAACGCGGTTCCCCAGATTACGAGTCTACCACTCTTAACCACACCACCACACTGGCTCTCCTCTCCATGTAATAACTTGTCCCTTGCCAGATGTTGGTGCTGTACAACTCTGCAACAGTCCACCAGCCAGCATGGCCAACAGTTGAAGATGAAACAAATGGCAGTCCAACACTATTTGTAGGGCCACAGCTTAGCTACCCCTGATGCAGGAAATGCCTAAAAGATAAAGAAGGTGCATGGCAGTATTAAAAAGTGTAAATACTGTTGCTGTGGGACCGAAGAGGCAGTAGAAGCAGATTACAAACTGTGGCTAAAAATACTTTTGCCTGGAAGCTATCACTACCTAGTCGGTGACTATCTCTCCACTCAGATAAAGTTGTCTCAAGCACTCCTTCCCTGAAGCTTAGGTTAGAATAAAATTCCACACCCTCCAGGGCTGCGGCAGATCAGTGAAGGGCCACACCCTGCTGCTCAGTTCCGTTGAGCAAGCTAGGTGATGCATACCTGGCGAGACTGTGGCTGAGGTGTCAGCAAGGCAGGGAAGTACAGTCACATCTGGCCTTGTCCAGTCTGCTGCCCCCTTCCTGCAGAAGGACTCCTCCTTCCTTCCTTCCCTCTCAAGATTAAAGGATCAGTTTATTTGCCCCTCTGCATACACATTCAATTTTATTTCCTTTTACTCGGCCCTTTTAGCCTCTTTGTTGTAACTGTCAGGAAAGGAGCATCAATGGAATTCCTTGATGGCATTCCTCGCATTTCCTGATTAATATGGAGAGGGATTTTGTCAACTCCTGAGCTGCCAAATGAGCTTTTAACCAAGAGTGCATTATACAGACACTATTTTCATAACACACTCCAGCAGGTCTAGACAAAGGTTTTGTGGTTGTGGGCAAGCAGGATAATCATTGCTAAAATTAATTCTCCAGCAGACACAAATGTTTTCAGTAAGGCCATAGAGCTTCGTCAGTTCGATTAATCAAAGGAACACATTTTGATCATAATGTTGCTGTTAACTGGGCAACAGCTTGGGAAGGGGAGCTGAAATTCTTCAACAGCTTTTTCCTCACAAAAAAAAAAATTAAGAGAAATTTCGGCTCATGTCATTTTGAATAACACTGTTGGAGGATGAAGGGAGCAACGGGCTAAGAGAAGGGAACTGTAAGGAGGAAAAACCAACAGCATTAAACTAGACTCACCATTACATTCATATACAGGTAGGTAGCCAGGTTGGTCTGCCATAGTCAAAACAAAATAAAAAATAAAAAATTCATTCCAGTAGCACCTTAGAGACCAACTAATGCACACAAAAGCTCATACCAAGAACAAACTGAATTACATTCATAGACAGCAAAAATGGGGAGGGTAATTTTCTAAATATTCCCCAGGGGAGGACTGAAATTCTAACAGTTCAGGAGGAGCTCAAAAAAGTGTAAAATAGTAATTGGCAATTGCTCAACAGGGCTGCAACTTTTAAAAGCCTAGCTCTGCTTGGCTCCATATTGTTCAGCTGTTGTGCCCAATCTTGGCCAAGTAAGAATTTCACGGGAAGTACTCTTATTGGACTCGTGAAGTAAATTTAGCAGCCACAGAATGAGAGGACATTGCTTTTCACGAAAGGCTGATTAAAGTAATGGGTAGGACTAAGTGACCAACTTTTGACAGTGGAGGGAAGAAAATAGTGGGATTTCTTGAGGATCTGCATTGCAACTTATTCATAAACCCTGTGTCTGAGGTAAGGAATGAGTTCTTAGATAATTTGGAGTTATTTAGGATGACACATTCAAAAGCAGACTGTGAACAATTCCAAAATTATCTAAGCTAAGCAAGTGGCCAATAAGATGACAGATGAGATTTGGTGTTAAGAAGTGCACAATGATATGAACACTGTGGGGAAAAATTCCTTATCAAATATATACTGATGGGGTCTGAGCAGGTTATGGTTACCCAGTATAGTTTCTTTTTTAAATTCTCATTCCCTTTTTTTCTTTTTTCTCAATCTTATCTTCTTATAAATGAAACTTTCTTAATAAAATATAAATAATACCCAGGAAAAAGTTTTAGAGGTCATGGTGAATCAGTCACTGAAATCTCCAGTTAACCCAGAAGCCTCTAGAATTCAAAGTGAGCATTTTAGCCACTACAGAGGGGGATATTTTCAAAATGTGAAATTAAATCTTGAAGCCGTTTAGAAATTGGTTAAAGTTCCATGCTAAAATCCTTTTTAGCTCAGGTTTCCTTCCACAAAAAGGTGGTACGGTAAAATGAGACCATTCCACCTGCATATTAAAATCCGATAGGAAAAGCAAATATATTTGGACAGCTGGTACATGTTCTCTCTCTCTCTGTCTCTCTGTCTCTGTCTCTGTCTCTCTCTCTCTCACACACACACACACAGTAAATACTCAAGAACCCAGCATATGAGGGGTTACAAATATTCAGTCTTTATTATAAATAAGAAATACTGTTTTATACATAAAACTGCCAAGTGTTGCATTTTTGTTGTTTTTGTTGTTCACTGCCCCCAGACAGCAAGACCACAGATTTAAGTCCAAAACTGGACTGAAGGCACTTTTTGAGGTGCTCACAGTTGAGAATAAAAAATAAAATGAAGGGAACTCTTCAGCAGGTGTCTCCCGTGAACAGCTGTTGCATCGCTTTGTTATGCACGGAAATAATAACTTGGACCTATACAAACGTGATAATAGCTGTTAACGCAATATTCGTAAATTCTTATAAAGGCCTTTTTATTTATTTATTTAAAAATAAAAAAAATCTGTTAAAACCTGTTTAAGAGAAAAAGGGGTGGGAATACTAGAAAGGCAAGGAAAGAACTAGAAGGAGACTACGGAGTGAACTGTAACCATCCCCTTCTATTTGGCAGAGAGGAGATACTGTTAGGATCCAGCCATCTAAAAAATACTGAAGTCAAGTGCGACATGCCACAGCAAAAAGCCATTTCCAGTTAATGGCTTTAGGTTCTGCTTGCCTGGATGCATGCCAAGTCGGCTTTATGTAAACTGTTGAAGAAGTTGCTTGGATAAAGTTAAGATCCGGCTGGAACTTCTCTCTCTGGCCCTGCAGGTGCTATAAAAACCAAGGCCAAAGCGATTTTGCCTGCCTACCTGTAATGGTCTAGCTCTTACTGGGCTGGAAAGTATGTGGCTGGCTGGCTCCCACGATTGAATGCTCCTTAATTTCCCTACATGTAGACAACGAGCCACGTCTGAGAGAAAAGTTTTTCTCTTGCATGGAGAAATGGTACCAGCTCAGTCCTAGGTTAAAGCACCTGAGTAAGAACTAGGCCCGTGTCGCATTTCCTCTTCAGAGCCAGCAGGAAGCCTATAACCATTCCTAATATCAAGACCACAAACCAAGGGCCAGTTTGGGTGATGCCTTCACCCCCCAAGCAGGAGAGCTGGGGAGGAGGAGGCCTCAGGCCTGGGGGTCTCCTTCCTGTACCCCCTGAGAGAACTCTGAATGGATCTGCCTGAATGGATGAGATTCTGGTTCTCCCATTTCTGCTCACAGTGGAGGGAGGTGTGGGTAGGGGCATCGCAGGGGGTGGGAGGAGGGGGCGGGGGGCCCCAGGCAGCGCCCCTGCTGGGGGTGACACATCGGGGGGCGGCCCTGCCCACTGGGCTTTTTTTTTTTACTTTTTAAAATTCTTTTTAGGCTATTTTCGGCACTGCCGGGGTGGAGCCGCAGGGGCCGCCAGCGAGTCGGGGTGTCACCCCCCTCGCTGGCCGCCCCTGCGGCTCTGCCCCGGCAGCGCCGAAAATAGCCCCCGCCCTCCAGCGGCTTTTCGCCGCTGGCTGGCTTGCGGAGCCGGGGCAAGGAGAGGGGCGGGCCAGCGAAGAGGGGTGACACCCCTCTTCGCTGACCCGCCCCTCTCCCTGCCCCACTTGCGCTCCCCCAAGGGGGCCTGTGTGGCGGCTTCAGGAGTCTCTGCGGGCTGCAGAGAGTCCCGAAGCGCAGCCTGGCACCCCTTTGTGCTACAGCAGCGGCTTCGGGACTCTCTGCAGCCCGCAGAGGCTCCCAAAGCCCCCGCCCGGCATCCCCCGGGGGCGGGGCGTCGCAGCGTGTTCGTGCGTCATGACGTCATGACGCACGCGCCACAATGCCCCCGTCCCCAGGGGTGCCTCTTGGCTTCCCAACCCGGGCAGCCAAGGGGCTAGGAACGCCCCTGGGTGTGGGGCAGAAGAGGCGCACAAGTTGGAGGCCTGCTCCCCATTTCAGCCCAGGCAGAGTCTCCCAGGGCAAAGTATCCCCCGAAATGGCCTAAGGCACCATGACTGAATCCTTGAGGTGTCAAGGGGCTTGAGAAGAGGCGAAGGAAGGGCAACTTGCCTCTCAGCTGCTGGCAATGCAGAGATATGGAATACTATTAGCTCCCAGTACGGGAGGGCAGAGGTGAGGATGGGCAGAGAAAATACCTGATGCTGGCCCAGCCTGCCCCTCACTGCCAAAGGAATAATAAACTGGAGGAGAGGATATAGGCAGCAGTGTGGCGGTTAAGAGGAAGCAATGAGAGAACAGTGCCACTCTGGAAGCAAGGCCAAGCATATTTACATGGGGGAAGGCTGGAGAGGGGCAAGAGAGAGAGAAACAGACTTTTCCTCACACTATAATCATGATAAAAAAGACACAAAATCCCACATTCACACAAAAATATAAATTTGAAATAATTAATAGCACCAGTGTGTGTGTGTCAGATAATAAATTTCTTCCCCTCTACGCAAACGTACAAAGTTGCATAGTGTTGAAGGGTGGGTATATGCAGATCTCCAAAGGCAGGGGGTGTGTGTGGAAGCATCAGACCTATCTCTTGAGGAAACTGCAGAGGCAGATAATTTCCTCCAGTTCAGAGTGGGGGTGGAGAAGAGAGACAACATGGAAGGAGAGATCTTTTCCCCACAAGGAAGCTTAATCAAAGTGGGAGAGGGGACATTCTGAGTGGGGCAGAAATTCATACCAAGCAACCACCAGCTCAGTTAGTCAATACTGTGAACTCTTGGAGTTATTTACCACTAGAATTAGGCCTGACCAATTATTTTTCCTAGAAAGATGGATCAGCTATAATTTGTGATTACTCCTCTTTTACACAAACGGTAAACCTACCATGGCAAAATGATATGATTCAACCTGCAGAAAGAGAGCTCTGCAAACATTTTGAGTTAATTTTCTACCAGAGAAGATTATGTTGACTTCAAATTTCACAGGCAAGTCTAGCAAAAAAAAAAAAGTACTCTCTGGATAGTGGATGTTTCTTTCAAAAAAAGGGGGAAAAGAAAAAGTCCCATGCCCCCCAAGAGAGAAAGACAGAATCTGTTCATATTAAATTATCTGTTCTTGGAAGATACCTCTTGATTATTACTAGTGACTGGCTGGTGACAGGAACAATTCTGATCACAAGTAGATTCTTCCATCTTGAAGAATTAAAATTTCTGCCTGTGTTCTCAGAGGTTGAAGGCAGGCCAAGGTATAGCACCATGGAGACCCAACACACCACTCCTTCCTTGTGACTCCCCTAAAACATTTCTGAGAAACTGTTTCTCAGAATCAAGATATACATATACATATTGCACTCTAGAAAGTTTCTTTAAAATTGGCAGCTGGCTACCAAAGTGGTAGTTTAATTGGCCACTAATATATGAATTAAGTTGACTTTTTCTTCTTTTCTGATTCTGAAGGCCATTAGCATTTCTTACAAATTGTAGCTATACTGGCCGTTACAATTTAATACTTTGGTAGCCAAACCTTTTCCTTCATAGAAACAAAAAGAACAGAGAAATTGTGAGCTGGGGTACGGGAGAGAGGTACGGGGGAAAGAAAAAAGGAGAAGCCTGTGACTGCCCCCAGTATGTATCAGTTCTCATGGCCCTTTCTGTAATTCAGCGCAACAGTCCATAATATTTCACATCATTATGCAAATCAAAGGGGAGTCTTTTCTGGGAGAAGAGGAGAAAAAGGAGTGTTTTGAGCAAGGAAGTGTATACATTTCATATCTTTAAACCCTTCTGATGCCCAAAGGCTGGATATTCAATTTGCGTTCATTCAGAAACTTGCAATTTTCTCCCTTGAATTGGGAAAGAAAGGACTGATAGCTATGTGGGAGATGAGGTGGGGGTCCTGAAGAAGGTAACCTAGGAATTAAGGCACTCCACAGCCAAAAGAACTGCTCCACCAGTCATTGAGGTAACGCCCCCCCTGCCTTTAGCACATCCTTAGGGTTTTTCAATGGATGGGGTGTTGAAACAGCCAGTTGGTAAGGTCTTCTTGATGTCCTCTAAATTGCTAATGTCTTTCCTAATGGTGTTAATGTCCCTGTCATATTCACTGATGGCACTGGCTTGCTTTTCAGCTGCCTTCTCCAGATCAGAGACTTTCCGGTCCAAATCATTGTCCCTCATCTGGTTTTTCGCAGTGTTCAAAGTATCCTCAATCTCATTCAGTTTGCTCAAGTCCACAGGTTCCACACGCCCTGTAATAGGAGCAACACACAAAATTGGAATGTTTTTTGATTAAGGCCCACTTCATTCTGATACAGAAATAATTTCCACTGGTCAAATGCAAAACAGAAAGAGATTAAAGAAGCAAAATAATTCAAAAATCTTATCTTCCTAGCTTGCCAAATCGTCTCTAACTGCTGCATTCAAATTGTTTAAATTTGAGAGATAAGTTGTGTATCAAAATTCAGAAATGTGTAACATCGGAGCACTCAGTTCAGTGTCTCTTAAACTGCACACCCAGAAATTCACATTATGTACAAACATTTTACATTGTGAAATTTAAATGTTATTTGAATTTTATTTCCGCTGTTTGAGAAAAGATTCTCTATACACATACATCCTTAACTATTTCCCCCCCTTTTTACAATGCCAAGATTAAACAACAACATAAACGACTGATTGCCCATTCCCTGCATTTAATCATTCATCCCACCCGTTCTTTTTTACAGGCCAAGTCTATGGACTTACGAAGCAGTAAACTGTACAAGAAATTATTGTTGTGGACATAAAGGTGAAAACAGGTGCAAAATGTGGCTGCAAAAAAAGGGAGAAGCTTGGATAATTCTTGATTGGGCAGCCAATTCAGCAAATAAAGTGTCTTGTGGACTGGTTGGTGAGTAGGGGTTGTGGGGGTTGGCGAGTGGAGCAAACAGGGACAGAGCCACCTTAGTGCTATATGCACACACTACAGTAATCCAGCTATCAGTTAACCTGGCAAGCATGTTGATTTGCAGAGTGAGGTCTTGCATACTGCAAGGGCCCCCAAGGGGGTGCTGTACAACTTTCTGTGATTTGAACACAAAAACATCCCTACCCTGTATGGAATCCCTGACAGTGGAGGCCTGGACACCCTTTGTCAGGGGTAGCTGGCAGGTTTTGCCTTCACAACAACATGCCATTAAGAGTAAAACAGCAATGGATGTAAAGTGGTGCAGTCAATGGACAGCGCTGGGAATGGGAGTCAATCGTTGCACATTCATAGATTTGTCCATCTAGGTTTTGTTTTAGACAGTCAGATTGTACTGGATACTGGGAATGGACTTTGAGACAGACGCCAGACATATCTTAATATGTAAAATAAGTATGAGTGCAGTTTTACATTAAGCCCCACTTGTCTATCATAATTTCAGCTTTGACAGCTCAAGTCACTGTACACTGTACACTATAAGTATTTTATTGAAGTCTTTTGAGTAAGTCCACAAAAATTATTAGACTAGATGCCCAGCTACACAAACCTATGCTAGCCAGGTATCTTCAAGCCAGGCTTGAAAGAACAAACAAACAAACAAGGCAATACCCCAAATGCCACACTATTCAGTGTGAGAAGGTCAAACTCTCTAGCAGTTTACCAGCTGAAGATACATACCCAGCTTCTCAAGGAGGTCATTAATCATGCTCAGCAAGCTGCTAACAGAGGTCTTTGCTTTCCTTGCATTGGCTTCTGCTTCCTGAGCTGCCTCTGAAGCCTGGGGAATTAAAAAAATAAATTCAAATGGATATTAAACTGAATTCAGATATGAATGTGTATAATTCCATATCAATTACTTGTCGCTGACCACATGAACTAGCTAATAAGACACTACCTGTGGTGTTTAATTTGCAGTGAGTAACTCTACACACCTAAGTCACTGAGTAATGAGCATGCATGTGTCAACTCTGTCTTGAACACTGCAGCATCATGCAATGTCATTTCTGCTGGAAGACAAGGGAGTCGCCCAGGAAGACAAAGGTGAGAGGATGAGAAAGAGAAAAGAAGAAAATGATTTCCAAATGGCATGAGACTTCTTTGAAGGGCACGCAGCCATGCATGGTTTTTGTAAAATCTCTCTTAAAAAAGAGTCCCAAACATACAGTGGTACCTCTGGGTTATGAATGCCTCGAGTTACGTTTTTCGGGTTACGAACGTTTTAAACCCGGAAATGAATGTTCTGAGCTCTCTAGGGAGGCTCCATCAGCAGGAGCACTCCGAGGCCTCCACGAATGCCCGGAGCCAGGCACCAACATCCTCAGGATGCCCAGCAGGTCACATCCCAGCCCCAAAGTTAGGTAAGGAACACTTACCTAACAAAGACCAAGATCAGTGAAGCTGTTAAGAAAACAAAGATGTGCCTGGGCCGAAAAGCCCTTTACCAACCCTTGCCTCATCTCCAGCTGCAGCAAGATGGGTGGCACCAGCCAGGTAAGCCCACCTACCCTGTGGAGGGGGGGGAGTGGAAGATTTTGGGATTTGTTTATGTGAGTCTGCCCTGTGCCTTTGTCTCTGCTTTGCTCCTCTGCTTTGGGTGACTTCTGGGGGACTCTGACTTCTGCCATTGTTTTGGGGATTGTGTGGAGCCCAGTTCAGCTACTGGTTAATTGTGTGACTGCAGAAATGGATAAAAGCCCCCCATCCAAACAATAACTATCATCAGTGCATGTAAGGAAAAAAATGTTAATTTTTTTCATCTACAATACTGTCTTATTTATTTTATAGTACAGTACATTGACTATCACCTTCATTTTATGGATCAATGGTCTCGTTAGACAGTAAAATTCATGTTAAATTGCTGTTTCAGGGGGTATTTTTCATCGTCGGGAACGGATCAATCCATTTTTCCATTAATTTCAATGGGAAAGTGCACTTCAGGTTAAGAACGCTTCAGGTTAAGAACAGACTTCCGGAACCAATTAAGTACTTAACCTGAGGTACCACTGCATGTGCTGATATTGCAGATTAACAATATGCCAATCTAACCCTCCAAAGTCAATGGTTGTGGGGGGTTTTTTCCGAAGCAGACAAAGTAACTCACCATTCCTGCCATCATCATATCTTGATCAGCGCTTTCCTGTTTCGCCTTGAGCTCTTTCTCTGCTGCATCCAGCTGCTGCAACATGTCACCCACTTCTTTGTCCAACTCGGCAACAGTGGAGAAGGTCTTGTCAGCATCAGCTTTTGTTGAAGCAGCATTCTAGAATGGGCAGAGACCAAAACCATTTTAAAAATAAATAAAAATACCCGAACAAAGCAAGGGCCGTATTTTTTGCTCCACAAGACGCACTTTTTTCCTCCTAAAAAGTAAGGGGAATGTTTGTGCGTCTTATGGAGCGAATGAATGGTCCCTGGATGAGAATTGCCTAGGGGCCAAAAGCAGATTGTGCTCTTTTTTTTTTTTTACAAAGAGAGAAGGGGGTGTTGAAAGGAAGCCGCTGAACAGCTGTTCAGCAAGTGATCGGGAGAGAGATAAGGCTCCCTTTCCAGCCCTGCCCCCTTGCCCAGGCCTCCATTGTTGAATGCAGAGGGAGGCTGTTTGTTTCCCCAGCGACATGTGACTGGCTGATTAGATTATCTGTCTGGAAACTGTAGAAATGGCTGTAGGACTAGAAGCTGCAGAACTGTGAGTTGGACCCCATAAAAACGGGGCTTTTCCTCTTTGCAAAAAAAGCTGCACCACTTTCAGCTGATCCTCAAAAAAACAGGGCTTTCCCCCTTTCCTCTAAAAACTAGGTGCATCTTATGTTTGGGTGCGTCTTATGGAGCGAAAAATACGGTATATATGAAAGGCTGAAGAGCCTGCACAGCTGGTCCAAACATACATGCAATTTGTTCCTGAGTCCCAAACAACACCAGCACTGGGCTCTGCCTAATGAAGTCAATGCAGACTCGTACGTGTTTTCCCTCCAGTTAATTCCTTCACTGCTCTTAAAGCCTCACCGTAAAACTTCATTTGAAGTACAAATATTGATTATATGTGACTATATGAGGTTGCCCCATACAGTTAGAATGATCAGTGGGTCCACAGACTAGAACTTGTCCCCATGTGCCAGGACGCACCTTTCTAGTGACTCATGTAGGGATCATTCCCAGCCTTCATAACCATCTTTACCTGGAGCCACAACGGATTAATACCAGGGGTTTCCCACATGTAAATCACGTGCTCTGCCACTGAGCTGTGTTTCTCAACAGGGTAAGAAAGAATACCCTGCCATGGTATTTGGCCCTTGAATGTTATAGGAAAGCTCTCTCTGTTCTGGGCAGCATTAAGAGCAAGACAACCGAGCAGGAGTCTTTACCAATTGCTTGCCAGTAGAGAAACGTCAGCTTTTGACTTCCACTAATGCTAAAAGAGCAGCCGGTCTCACAGAAGACAGCTTCGTGTCTATTACATATTGCCAGGAGCTGATCTATTTATGCAGAATAATTATGTGAATGACTATGTGCTGTTGCCACTTCAGGCTGTGGACAGGAGGCATGATGTGCTTGGAAAATGGAGAAAGTAAATTCCACACACATGAAAACTAGCAAATTGGGAACTTTTGTCCTGACGTGCTAGTATTCTGTGTACTGGGAGTTCATTTCATGAACTGTTCAGACACGTTATTCACATCTGCGGTCTGAGGACAGATAATTCAGGAAAAAACTGTACCACAAAAAAATACTTTTGAACAAATGAAGCTCCTCAGTATGTTGCTTCAGATCAATGGTCCAGCTAGCCCAGTATTTACTAGAGATTGAAGATGGAGCCTTACACAAAGGATGTACTTTAACACTGATGCACAAGACTCACCTTCTGCACAGAATTAGCAATTCTCTCAGAATCAGCAGCTTTGTTCTTTGCTTCTCTGGCATCCGCAGCAGCGTTGCCTAGTGCCAATTCCGCTTGCCGTGTCTTATTGTTGGCCTCCAAGATGGTCTGGGTAATGGCAGGAATTCTCCTTAGAGCCTCCTGAGCGGCAGTCTTGTTATCATTCACTCTCTTGTCGAAGTCTGGGGGGGGGGATGGAAGAGAAGCCCCACTGGATCAAACAAAAATCCATCTGACCCAGCCTTCTATTTCCAACTGTGGTCAATCAGATGCCTCTGGGAAGCCCATAGGCAAGACATGAAAGCCACAGTGCCCCCCTTGCGTGTCCCTAGATCTGATATTCAGGGGTATATTGCTTCCAAACAGGGAAGGCCCAAATAGCAACTGTAGCTAACAGCCATTGACAGACAGATCCGGCATGAAACACTGTTTTGTTTTATTGGAGTATCAAAGGTCTTAAAAACCCACTGGAATGAAAGTGGATGAGAAGAAACTGGCGTCGTCTCCCCCATTTAAAAAACTTATAATATGCTGTTGACCCTGAGAAGCTTTCAGAGGAGCTTACAAAAGATCCTCACAAGTGATTATCTTAGCCTTTTCTGTCTTGTCATGTACACGGCTACAGTAAATTTGTCAGAAGGAAACATGTACAAGGGCTGAAATGTATTACTGTTAATTTACACCTTGGGAATCCTGCTACACTGGTTGGAGTTTTTGACCAAAGTTCAAATCTGTGTCCAGTTACAAAGCATGCTAAGCTATTTGGCAAACCCACCAGGTTTCCATGCATGTGCTCAAACCATTGACACGTGGCCCTCCCAGGAAGCTAACTTCTGCACTTGCACAAAATCAGGGCTTACGCTCAGCCCTGAACACGCACTTTTCACTGGGATAATACTGACATGATTAAAGCAGTACAGTCGGTAGTAATAGGAGAAACACGTCCTGTGGAACAATCTTCTGATTCTGGCCCACTTCCCCGCAAAGAGAGGGCTGAGTCACTCAGGGAGGTCAGCCTGCCATTCTGCAAAATGACTCATCAGGAAGCCATGCTGCCTACCTTTCAAGTTGCTGAGAATGTCATTGGCCTCCTGGAGTGTGTTGCTCCCCTTCTTGGCGGATTCTTCAGCCAGAGCCTTGGCAGCATCTGCTCGAGCCAAGAGCTGATCAGCAGTCTGTGCAAACAGACACAACACAGCAGGTGACCCATATGCTCTCTCCCTCTCTCTACAATGCCCTCATATAGCGAGCATTATGCACAGACTGTTTCTATTTAATTTCAATTTTTTTAAAAATAAAAAAATAATACTGCTTTTATTTATTTTCATGGTACAGAAGACAAATTTTGAGAAAACAATTGTAACAACAGTAAACAACAAGTAACTTGTCCTAATAAAATTACAGACTTTTATCATGCCATGTGTTAAAAGTTTCACTTGATTACTCTAAGAGATCACACCACATTTCCCCATGAGTGCTGGGTGGATTCCTGCCACAGTCTGAGCATTGTTGTTGTTGTTGTTGTTGTTGTTGTTTTATTTGTACCCCACCCACTCTGGGCAGCTCCAATGTTTTCCCAAAGGTGCAGGGGCAGGAGTCAAGTCCCTAGAAAAATAGTGAAATTTTCCTAAGCTTTCCCCACCTTAATTCTAGCCCCACAAGGCAGCCCAAAGCTTATGGCTTTGCAATGCTTCT